>JAJOOR010013053.1:0-25399 GCA_036250505.1 Solanum acaule
CTAGAATTTGTAGGCTACGATTAGTTGAATGTGTTGGCTCTGAGTATGACATGATAATGAATCAACTTGATGGCATGACTTAAGCTGAAACTTGAACTAGGTAATCTGATAATGAAACTATGTGCCAAGAGTGTGTGAGAATAGTTGAGTGTTCAAACAGTTTTTGTGCAAAACTAGAACTTGCCCGGTTAGTCCTGCTAAGACAATTCAATCTAGAGGTTAGGAAGTGATCATTGGCCATTGTTCTGATAAGTCCACAAATTGCCTAAAAGAAGGATCCAACCAAATAAAATAAATGCTCCCTTTGATCCAAATACTTTGAGCCTAAAATAATACCATTTCTTTCTAAACCCTGAACTCACCTTCCTATAATCGACTATGTTGGCCCCAGTCCCTCCTTGGACATGTGCACCTCGTCTTAGGCCAAAAGCCTAAGTTGAGGGTGGCTAATGTAAAAAGTAACTTCAATCTTGGCCCTGACCCGACATCGGGTATTGTGCACCTCAACCAATGGAAAATCCATAAGTTGAGGATGGCTATGAAAGAAGAAACCGAAAGAAAAATGGGTATGAAAAGAGTTTGATGTTGAAAAAGAGAGGAAAGGATGTGACTTGTTGAAAGCTAAAAGAAAAATAAAATAAAAGTAAAAAGAGCTACAAAGTCTAAAGTCACATCCGTGGTTGAAGAAAATCAAGGGAAAGAAGGTAAAATGGTAGGATGGCAAAAATAGGGCAAAAAAAGAGGTTGAAAGCCTAGTGTAATGTCAAGGAGAGCAGAAAGTCACTAAGAAGTACCCAAATGTACCACACCTGACCCTGAGCCTACGTTACAAGCCAAGAAAGTCCTATAGTGATCCTAGTGTCTAGTTTGGAGAGTCTAAGCAGTGAAAATAAAGGCAAGCCTATGGTACTGAGCACTAACTGTACTTGAAGTTATTTCTGAGTGTGAGTGTTGAATGAATCCTTGTACTCAAATTCATAAGTCATTGTGCTAAAGAAAAAGGATTTCGTTTGAAGTAAGGGCACTTAGTACATTGTCGGAGAGTTCGTACCTTGGTGATAGTGAAACAATGTATGTTGTGTGTTGGTTGGTCAATCGTTGTCATGGTTTGATCCGCATGAATTAGCTTATCGAGTCTAAAAGAACAAATTTTGTACCCACAAAGAGAGTGGGGTAGAAAGCCATGTGATTGCTTGTGCTTGAAATGCTTGCTTTTATACAAGTGTCGTTTAGAGCCTTAGTGCGTCGCTTGAGGACAAACAACGAATTTAAGTTGAGGGTGTTGATATACCGTGAGTTTATGGTATTTCTAATACAATTCACTTACAAGTTTGTGTGTGTCTAGGGCCTTTTTGTATTGGTTTTTATGTGTTTTTATCATATTTTGCAGGAAAGATGTTTAGGCGCGAAAGTAAAGAGACAGCTGAAAGAAATGCAGAAAAAGTGTATTCACGAAAGTGATCTACGGACCGTAGGTCCATTGACGGTCCGTAGGTGATGGCCGTAGATTAGCAGGCAAGGCAAATTAGGGAAATCTGAGCAAGGGTGGAACCACGGTGGCCATTGACGGTCCGTAGATTGATCTACGGACCGTACTGTTGATCCGTAGATTGATACTGCAAAGGTTTCAATACCTGATTTTTGAAGATTCTAAGTGTGGAGCTACAGAGGGTGATTGACGGACCGTAGATCGATCTACGGTCCGTACTACAGTTCCATTGCTTGCTTCAGAGAAGCTGATTGGTGGAAGCTGAAATATTTTCTAAGTACTGGTTGACGGAAGGGACTCACAGACCGTAGATCCATTGATGGTCCGTGAGTCAGTCTCATGGAATGAAGACGCGTGCCTAAATAAACTTTCCTTAGTTTGTTTCCTTTTTAACTTAGGACTTGTTTTCTATAAATAGGGTATGTGAACCTCGTTTTTGGGGGTTAGACATTATTATTCTAGTTTTACTTTGTGACTTGGGAGATTAATTTGAAAACCTAGCAATTATTGATTTCCTACGTTCGTTTTGAAGATTTTGGGTTTTGCAATTCAAGTTGAATTTATGGGTTTATTATTCTCCTTAAGTAAGTTCATGATTTCTTCATCTAAAACTATGAATTGTGTTCTTGCTAATATGGGTAGCTAAATCCATAACTAGGGTTGTGGGAACCATGAGCGATTAACAAAGTATGCATTGATAATTCTTTCGTTTAGAAATCTTTTTAACGGTGGCCAACGTTAGAACTTGCCTTGTTACTACTTGCCGGACCAAGGAGGTAATTAACAAGAAAATAATTATCAACATAGATTTAGTGTGATACTATCTAATAGTCTAGTGTCGATTGGTGCAAAGTAATAACTAAGTCAAACATCGATTATGATGGCTAATATGAGGTATATGTAAGGGTTAGTAAATCATACACACGTAGCCGGACCAAGGTACCGAGTGAAATTCTTTAGATGCCGGACCAAAGATTTAGAGATACATAACTTACCACTTTGCATGTGATATACTAGGAAATAATTGTTATTACTAGGATTACTGCGTTATGAGCTTCTAGGAACACATATACCCTAGTTGTGGATTTAGCTACCCATATTAGCAAAAACACAATTCATAGTTTTAGACGAAGAAATCATGAACTTACGTAAGGATAATAATAAACCCAGAAATTCAACTTGAATTGCAAAAGCCACCAGTGAGCGCCGCCTTCGTTTCCTCTTTTCTCCGCTAAGTTCCGGCGAAACTGGACAACAACTCTGATCGGCGAACCCCACCTGTAGTAGCAGCCGCCGGATAAAAGCAGCAGCAACAGTAGCTCCGGCGAAGCAGCCTTAAGGCTCCAACACCGGTCGACACCAGCAAGTAGCCAGGCGAGAACCCGGTCAGCAGCAATGAAAACAAGGAACCAGCGAGATCCTCGAGTCTCCATTCCTCTCATCTCCGGCGAGGCTCGAATTTATGAAATTTTACACAACAAGATCCGTCCAGGTTCGTTCTCCCGTGTTGATTTTTATTTGATTCTTAGCATGATTAGTTAAACTTATAGCATGCTCCTGAGAAAAGTCGATAATCGTTATAATTCTCGTTTTAATATGAACTATTCTGACTTTTGATTGCCATGTTCACCCATTAGCTTAATTGGCCCCCTAACAATTGTGTTGTTTAGAATTTAACTTTTCTTATGCCAATTGCTCTGTTTTGACCCCCTAAATGCTTGCTAATTTCCCTTTACTAATGATATTACTTGTAGCATTGTTAACAATCTTGTATGATTGAACATGTAATATGGATTGATAATGGATTCCTTTATTGATGGTTCCTTGATTAATGGGAATAATGCTTATTAGTTGATTGTGTTAATTTGACCTTGCTGTAAATATTAGTCAAATTCATGTTTTACTTTCCTTGTTTTGATAAACTGGTTTTATGTTGATTGGTTTCCTTAAATGATGTATGTTTGTTCGCTATGTTGAAATTTTAACAAGGAAATTAGTCTCTGAAACCGTATATAGTGACTTCTTGATTGATCTCTTTACCTTCATTAAAACTTGGCAGATTCTTACATACTTATTTTTGGTGATATCTTTACTCGGTTGAAAATTGACTTTTACTGATTTGGTCCTTCCTTTTCTTAAAGGAAAATAATATTCCTTGATTGATTCTAATTGATTCTATCCCCATTCTGGCTATACTCTTTTATTTGTTATATAAACAGATGACCCCTTTCATTATTGGGACAGTTTAACATTTTAAAAAAAAAAAACTCATTAAAAAGTACTCTGTTCATAAAAGGAGTCTGTTGCAATTCTCAAAGTGTGTTTTATTTGTTGTGTTGCTGTTTCGATTGGAGCTGCTAATACTTCATTGCTCAAATATATTCTGCTTAATTGGTTAGTTCTCTTCATTAGTGTAATTTTGTTTTGCAATGTTGCATAATTGTATGTTTGAAATAAATAAAAGGAAGCATCCGGGTTAGTTTCCTCATCACTTTCTTTCTCAATGTGTGGTATTATTGTGCTGTGACTTGTTTGAAGTTCGTGTGATTGATCAGAATAACTTTTTATGTTTTACCTATATAACTATTATATAATCTTGTCTTTGGTATATTACATGTGTGTTGGCAGTCCTTTGTTTAACAGGTTTTTGAATTTAAAGATTCAAGACATGAAGAGTCGCCTAGGATGGGTTCCCGGATGAGATTCTGCTTTTATTGTTGGTTACATTTGTATTGTTTCATTTTCGGTATTGTAATATTATTTGTATAACTCTAACTCTCTAGATATATATGATATAACTCGGGGAATCGTCTAAAGGGGGGGAGGGGATATACTTGCTACTTGTTACTTTATCGCAACTTATTTGTGTTAGAAAAGCATACCTATAGGATTGTGATTTGTTTTATCGTTCTTATTCTAATAATACTCATTCGAGATTTGTCTAAAAAATAAAATAAGTCACTATCGCCATTAATCACCTGTTTAATATTATCTAATTATAGTTTAAAGTTGATTGTGCATATTACTGGAGTGTCGTGACCACCTTCTAAATGATAACAATAATATTTGCTCCTTGTTTCATCTAATTCAACCAAAGCTTATATAAAAAGAATGAATATTTAAATATTATCATAATTTGTTTTGTATTGGAATGTTCGACCATTTTAGATATCACGCCTATAGGGGTTAAATAATTTTTAATATATTATTCTGGTGTAGAAAACATGCCTATAGGTTGTAGATTTTGTGTCCTTACTTAGAGATCATGCATATATGACTTAATTAATCGGATCTAATAAATTGCAGCATGTTAATCATTTAGTTTATATTTGTCAGTATATTAATCACCTAGAAATCATTTTCATAGGAGCTATTAAATAATTTCCTGCATGTCTAGAAAATAAGATGAATCTGCAAATATGTTTTACCCACTGTTAAATCATTTTTGTACTACATTCATTTTGTGCCACTTAAAATAAAATTAATGAACTATTCCCACCACGTCATAACTAAATAAAATCAACTTATATGACTGTTTTCTGCATATTTAATAGAAACCAGCTTAGTAAACCATTTGAACTTAAATTTGAAATAAAATCTGCCTGATATAATTATTTTTTGCATTTTGAACACTGTCGTGCCACTTATAATAAATAATTTTCTGCATATTTTAGTCTGTCCATGTTGAGAATAATTACCAATTAAATCTTTAAAAATATGTGCCCTTATTCTTGACTGATCTGTGCTAATAATTAAATAAAATTTGTTACTGTTCTAAAATATTTTTTCATCTGTGATCACTTTTCTGCTATATTTTAAAATCAAATTAATTAAAATTTGCATTCTGTAATAATTTTTGCCACTCTTAATTAAGTAATTTACTGTTGTAATGCTTGTTTATATGCCACACACTTAGCATGAGACCTTCACAATTATTTGTGTTTGAAAGCATGTTAATTAAAACTTAGAGGCCAACATGGACTTTATGTGCTAAGTGTTGTCCAATGTGTTTTGCTTTGTGTCTAGGAGTGCCTAACTAGGAGCTTATATTTTATTTTAGTCTAAATCCATCATAATAGTAGTCCAATGCCTCTTGGACCTTAAGCGGGGACGCTAGGCACCTTTTAGGAGGTAATGTATGCGGAAGGTGGGATAGGGGTAGTTAGGCCTGTACGGAGATGATGACAATTGACTCGAGCTTAAAATGACAAACACTGGTTTTGTCTGTCCGAATGTATAAGCCGACCGAAAGAATATAAAAAAAAGTCGAGCGCTGATCCGTAAAGTATGTGGGTTTTGGAGTCTCCCTTTCCCTTTTCCTTCTATGTGTTCTTTATTTATTATTATTTAGGGTAGTTTAATAAAAATATAAAAATTGATTCGCCTATCTGAATGTGTAAATTCTATTTCCTCGCTTATCTCTTTATTAATTGCTTAGTATTTGTTTGTTATTTATTATATCACTTAGTAAGCATGCTTAATTAAATATCAAATAACTAAAATGTCCTTAATTGTTTAATGACAGTTATCACCTAGCAAGCATGTTTAAATTAAATAACCAATAAATGAAGTGACCTTAATTGTTATTTGTAACCATCCACATAAATTGCATGAGATACGGTCAGGATCCACATTTGTGGACCTCGAGGGATGCTTAACACCTTCCCCTCGAGGTAATTTGAACCCTTACCCAATCTCTGATTCGTTGACCACAGCTAGAATTAGTTAGGTTAGATAGGTGCCCTAACGCGCCTTAATTCGTTAGGTGGCAACTCTTCAATCCAGCCCAAAACCCAAAAGAGTTGTTAGGTCATGCACCGAAAACCCGTTTTGAGAAATACGGGGAACTACAATCCTTTTTATTGCTTTCAGTATGTTTAGTTTATTAGGATGTCGTGAGTCTTGTCCCGACATCCATCTCAGTTTTAGAGGCTTCATAGATAGACAGTCAAATGTTAGTTCTTTAGTCTTTTCATTTTCATTCTATTATGTTGAGACTTGAGTTTGCCTTATTGGCCAGTTGAATATTCCTTTATAACACTCTAGTTTATTACATAGACTTATCTTTGTTGAGTAAAAGTCTTCCGCTGAATAAATAAGTCAGGCCAAGGGTTTGTTTGGGGCCAACAATGGTTCTCGAGTGCCAGTCCCGCCCAGGGTGTAGGCTCGGGGAGTGACACTCATAGTGATGGTTGTCGGTTAGAGAATTTCCCAAATAGAGTTAAAAGTGTATTTTTATTATATCACTTATTATGTTGAGGTTCAGAGATGAATAAGTGTTTTTGCAAAGTTTTAAATGATTTCATTCCTTTAATTATTTACATTCAGTTGAGTATATATATATATATATATCTATTGTAGTCAATTGAGTTGCTTTCAGTCATACAGTCCAGTTATTTGTTTACTCAGCCATATTACATACTCGTACATTCTATGTACTGATGTCATTCAACCTGCATTCTTTTATGATCCAGATACAGGTGTTTAGGATTATCAATAGGTGCTTCACTGAGATCACTTTACACTCCAGTTAGCTTTGGTGAGCCTCCTTATATTTCAGAGGACTTCAAAGTTACTTACTAGTTTGTAGTTTTGAGGTGTCGTGGATCTTGTCCCGACATCCTTCCTTAATAGTAGAGCCTTCATAGATAGACAGTTTAGGCGAGTCTTTCAGTTTCAGATATTTTATTTAAAACTTTTGTTTCATATTCAGTATATTCAACAACGTTTTGAGATTTAGTAAGCTGTTTTTTAAACGTTTCTTTCAATTTAATGCTTATGTATGCTTAAGTTAGTCTTCTACTTGTAGTCAACTAGGATGAGGGTTCACTTGGGGACCAACAATGGTTCTCGAGTGCCGGCCACATCCAGGGTGTAGGCTCGGAGAGTGACAGTGATATTTATCCATCGTTTTTCGTTCAATATGATGGTCAACTATTTGAAGTAAAATAATGATTAAAGTGACTTTGTTTATCGTAAAACAATGAATAAAGTGACATTGTTTATCACTTTTCTTAAAATATATAGAACCCAAATATAAAGTGACATTGTTTATCATTATTGAATAAATCATGCATTTTTGTTATTTTTTAAAATTTTATATTCATAATTTACAAGTATACTTTTTTTTATAAATATTATTATTTACTATTGTGAATTTCGTGTATAATCTATTACATCTCGTTGATTTTACATATTATATATAAATCTATTTACGTAAACATTTGCATTTTTTTATTGTTACTTATAGTTAACTTCATAAAGTATTATTTTATGTGATATTGTAATTATATTTATTAGTATTATTTTTATTATTATTTATTTATATATAAATATAAATATATAAGTGTATGTGCGTTTCACATGTATGTTACGTTTGCATAAAAATAAATGAAGTATATAATATTACAATTAAAGTTACAATATATGCAACATTATATTCATTTAAATGTCAAAAGAAGTGTTCTTCTAATTTTAGTATTTGCGTGTTTCATGTATTTAGCACGTCAATCAATAACACAAACTACATGTAAAAAGTGTAATTTTTTTTAAAAGATAGCAATTAACGCTAAAATAAAATGTAATATTTCCTTAATTAATAATGAAAATGGAAGTTATTGAATTGACACAGTGATATAATATAAGCATAGGCAAAATACTTATCTCCAATAAAACAACCACAACGAAAGAATTATATAATTCATCATGTGTAGGGGTGAGTGAACATAACGAAAAAATATATCCTTAACTATAGGGATGATATATATATATATATATATTCAAGAATGTTCCACAATAAAAACAATAGAATTTCCAAAAAGAAAAAGAAAAAAAAAGAGGACCTTAAAGAAATTGTTAGTCCGTCATTAACTAATTAAAGTCTAAATATTAGTAGTATAATAGATAAGATAAGATAAATAATTAATTTAATGCCCTAAATATTAGAACTTCCTAGCTAATATGAATAAGAAAAAAACGTATCACTATAAACTAAACGCCATACATTAGTAGTAGTGTAGTACAATTTATATAAGGGAAACTTACTGAAATCTCATACATTTGAGGGCTAATTACATCCTATTCCAGAAGTTTTCCCAATTATAAAAATTTAAAATTTTTCATTGCTCTCGGATACATTCATTGGTTGTCTAATACATTGCAAATGATACATTACTTAATGGGAGAGATGCATCCGAGAGGAGATAGGAATGTATCCAAGAGGGAATAGTGATGTATTATAGAAGGGATATGGATGCATTCGTGAGGGGATAAGAATGTATCTGAGAGAGGATTTCGTAATTTTTGTAAATGGAAGGAGATTTTAGAGAATTAATATATCTTAAGTTGTGTATTTATGTAATTTTGTCTTTATTTAATGCATCCTTAACTATATGGATGAAATATTTTTTTTCAATAATGTTCCACAATAAAATAATTGAATTTCAAAAAAAAAAAAAGAGGACCTTAAAGAAATTGTTAGAGTCTAGCATAAACTAATTAAAGCCTAATTAATAATAGTATAATTTACATAAGATCAGATAATTAATTAATTTAAAGCCCTAAATATTAGAACATCCTACCTAATATGAATAAGAAAAAAATGTATTACTATAAGAGCTAAACCTAGATATTAGTAGTAGTAGTGTAGTACAATATATATAATTTAAGATAATTAATTTAAAGTCCTAAATATTAGAACTTCCTATCTAATATGAATAAGGTAACAATGTATCACTATTAACTAAAGGCAAAAGGTTATGGTGGACCCTTGTACTTGTATGAGTTTGTATTCTAAACCCTTTTACTTAATCATTTATCAACTGAACCCTTGAACTCCTCAAAACACTACATTTTAAACATGTTTTCTGACTTGGCGTCCTATGTGGCAGACACAACCAAGGGGCGTGTGATACACACACCTGAGGAGCGTGAAATCTGGTTAAAAGGGTCTAATAGCCACATCAGGGTTTTATAAAGTCATCTTTTTCCCCATTTGCATTTATCACCATTATTAGACAAATTTGAGCTTTTTCTTGCCTCTTTTTCGATCTTCTTTCTCCAAATTTCTTCTCCATTTTTTTCATCGTTATACTCCTCTGTTATTTCTATGCATTTTCAGTTAATTCTTTGCTTCATTTTGTGGTTGATCCTATTGTAGTTTTCTACATCATCATAAAAGTTACTTTTCTTAGAATCCTATAATCTAAAAGAAATCATGAAACATGTAATTGAAAGAATAACAAATAGAATCCCCAAAAAATTTCAAAAAAATCAGTATAATCAACTAAAAACCTAAAAATTAAACAAAGACATAAATAGAAGATGAAATCTAGACTAAACAACATACAAATACGAAAATAAGTTACAAAATTTACATAGATAAATTAAAAATCGAACAAAACCAACAAAAATACTCAAACAATTTTGTGGGAATGAAAAAAAAAATGAGAAAAAAAAATGTGGGTATATATAGCCACACACAGATACTGATCTAGGACAATGTTGACACACTGTACACTCAAGCGGTGAACCTCTCTTCTTCGATTTGGATGAAAACAAAGACGGAATGCCTTGATTGTTGCTGGTGTTTTTTCTTCAATGAAAAGAATAGAAGAGGTTGAAAAAAAAGTGTAAGGAAGATGAAAGAGAAATGAAATGAGATTGTGGGGGAAAGTGGTGGGTTTGGTGGCAAAAGGCAAATAAAAATCAGAAATATATTAATTAAATATAATAAAAATGTCAAGATGACATGAAGTGATATATATATACACGTGTTATTTTATAATTATTTTTAAAATTACGTGTCAGGCATTTGTGGTACATGCACAACTAAAGGGTAAAAAAGGTGTTTAAAATGTTGAGTTTAGATGGGTTCAAGGGTCCAGATGACAAAGAGGTAAGTAGAAGGGTTCACAATACAAACTCATACAAGTACAAGGGTCCACCAGACCATTTTGCCTTAACTAAAGCCTGAATGTTAGTGATATTACTAATTTAATTCTAGAATTAACAAGCAATCAATTCACTTGAAGTTAAAATAGAATAAATGGGTGGAGAAGTCCAGCAACTTTAATAGCAATTTTTGAAACCCAGTTATCAAAATGGAAATAGTCGACGATTCACAAAATTAAAAGACTTTTGGGGTGTGGTAATTAGTTGTTGATTTAACATGGGGTGTAGTAGAATTGCTCAATGCAGTTAATTAATCACATATACGTTAGGATATCGTCAATTATGTTAATCTTCTTTCGATCTCACCACATATTTGCATATAATCTCCTTTCAGTCTCATTTATATGTCATTTATAAGCAATCCAATACCTTACTCTATTCCCTCTCTCAAGAATAGGGAAAATAGATCTAACCCATAACAACTCTTTCAAGCAAGTCATAGACATCAAACCTGAATTGCTAGCATTGAGCTAATTACCCACTCCAATTAACCTCTTTCGAGCATCAATCGGGGATCGGAGCTAGAATTAAGTTGTCCACCACAATTCATGAGTTAATCACCCGACAATCATTCAAATTTTTAATTAACAGCCATAAACAGAGCAATTCAACAAACCTACTAAATTAAATCAACACTCAACCCCATAATCACTCCCTAAGAGTTTAAGGTTTTAGCCACACAGTATAAAGTGTAAGTAAATTATACCTTGCTCAAGAATAGCCATGGGTAGCATGAAATTGAGTGTTTAATAGCAGATTCACTTCAAATCCCACTTCAAATTTTCCAATTTAAGTTTATAACTCAAAGATTCAACAATTAAAAGTATTTTTTCTCAATGGAAAATGTTTCTCTCTTTAGAAAAGTCAGAGTGTTTCTCTCAATTTTTCGACACACTCTTTCTCTCTCCTCTTGGCTATTTATAGTTTCCCAATTTTTTTTTCAATATGTAGTTCCATTTCATTTTCGGTGACGTTAGCTCAATTTGCCCACCGCATTCGACGAATCACCCTTCTTCCTTTGGTTCACCTTTTCCATGCTCCAAACTTCAGGGGTTTGAGTTTCACTAGGGTGTCCTGTTATTGATCTCTTTTGTGAATTTCAAAAATTTTTGAACTTCACCTTGTATCGTCCTTTTAGCTTTAATCTTATTTGTCAGGACTGTCAGATTCAACGATATATATTCGCTTTGCCTTGGATTTTTGGGCGAATCTTGTAAATTTCTATGGCCCACGTAATTATATTTTGGTTTAATAATTAATATAAGTTAAATCCTAAATATGTGTGGAGAAGTTAGGAAGTTACTTAGTATTTTCCAACTATCCATTAGTGGGGAGTTACTTGGTAGTTTTAAAACTACCCATCATCTCCACTACTCACCATGATGGAAAGTGGGAATAATGTTTTAAAAACTCTCTTATTTAAAGGGTCCTCTCTCTGCCATAAAGTTATAGTCTTATCCATCAACGTTATTCATAAAGTGTATGACAAGAGAGAGAAACAACTTCTGAAGAACAACAAAGAAAAAGACTTCCGCTCAATTCAAGTCAAGATTCTCGAAAAATATTATGGCTGATTCGGGTATGTATTTCGGATTGAATTATTATAGTAATAGATTAATGTGGAAATCATATAGTTCTACGATACTGAATAATTGATAGGATTTATGAATGTTTAGATTATTTATGTTTTCACAATCATTAAAATCCTAACATGTGGTATCAGAGCCTGGTTTAAGAACTAGTGATTTTTCATAGAATTAATGTTTTCTTTATTTGAAAACAGTAATGGGTATTGACTTAATTGTATGGCTAATCCGAACTTAGATTATTATGTTTTGAATAGTTGAGTTTCACTCACTGAAAACTTGAATTTGTATTAGAACACTTGTTCTTTTCTTTTAAATTAAGAAAACAAATTTTAGTAATGACCTTCAAAAGAACTCACGTGAATTAAATAGTGACATGTTGATCCATAATTTGTTTTGCTTTATAACATCACTGTATATATAATGACTCACATATGCATAATGTTATTATTCCTTATTATTGTACTAATTTTGCCATATAAAGGTGTTTAGTATTAGGAAAATAATTATTCACTATTATGATGTATTTTATTTTGGAATTATATATATGAGATTAGTTAATCACCAAAGTGGTCTAATCTATGAAGAATTAATTCAAAATAATAATGATTAAATGTATATTCAATTATCCATTATTTTGATGCTTATAACCGATATAACACTTATGGATATATTGAAGTTTTTGGTTATAAGATATTTATGGATCACCCAAAGGTTGATCATTTATTTTTATAACCATTTAACATTAAGGAGATAATTTAGATGTGTCGTTAGTTTTATTTATTTATCCAAAGATAATAAATATTATTGATTGACACATTAAACATTATTGAATTACATTAAATTCACATTTAAGCATCATTATGTCTAAAGTTGTATTTTGATGTTTCGCCCAAAGGAGGACATCAATATAAATTTAAGAATTTATAAACCATTTCTAAATTTGATAGTATGTTTAAAATTCATAACTCAAACTATTAACAAATGAGCATATTATATTTGCAGCATTTTCTCTTCATTCGCACTCTGCCTCTGTTACGACCTTTAACGGTCTTAACTTCTCAGATTGGTGCGAACAGATCAAATTCCATCTCAGAGTTTTAGATCTTGATGTTGCACTTTCCACTGAGAAGCCAACTGCTATTACTGAAACTAGCAGTACTAAAGAAAGGTCCTATTATAAGCATTGGGATCAATCTAACAGATTAGGCATAATGTTTATGTGAATGAATATTGCGGGCAACAATAAGACTACTCTTCCCAAAACTGAAAATGCAAAAGATTTTCTGAAACTTGTGGAAGAATCCTCTCAAACTGCTGATAAGTCTCTTGCTGGGACACTAATGGGTACTTTGACCACCATGAAGTTTGATGGTTCACGTACCATGCATGAGCATGTCATTGAAATGACAAACGTAGCAGCAAGACTTAAGTCTTTGGGAATGGAAGTGGAACAAAATTTCCTTGTACAATTCATCATCAACTCATTACCGTCTGATACGTCCCTTTCCAAATGAACTACAACACCATGAAAGATAAATGGAACGTGCATGAATTGCACAGAATATTGGTTCAGGAGGAAGTAAGGCTCAAGAATCAAGGAACCCACTCCATCAACTTTGTAAGTCATCAAGGAGCTAGAAAGAAAGGAAAGAAACATGCTAAGGGAAAACAGAGGCACCATAATGTTAATGAGTCCTCCTCTCAAGTACGTAAGAAGGAATGCAAGAATGATAAGTGTCGTTTCTGTGGAAAATCTGGACACTATCAGAAAGATTGCCTGAAATTTAAGGCATAGATTGAGAAGAAAGGTAAGCCTAGTGCTTTTACATGTCTCGAATCAAATCTAACTGAAGTTCCTTATAATACTTGGTGGATTGACTCTGGTTGTATTGTTCATGTTTCTAATACGATGCAGGGATTCCTTACAACACAAACCATAAACCAGAATGAAAGATATATGTATATGGGGAATAGAGTGAAGGCTCCAGTTAAAGGTATAGGGACTTACAGTTTGATCCTTAATACTGGCTTTCTTAGATTTACTTGAAACTTGCTATGTACCTTCTCTTTCAAGAAATTTAGTTTCTTTGTCTAAGTTAGATAAGACTAGATACTCTTTTAATTTCGGTAATGGATGTTTTAGTATGTTTAAACATAATTATCTCATTGGTACTGGTACTCTTTGTGATAACTTATAAAACTGAATCTTGATAATGTATTTGTCGAAACACTCTTAACTCTGCATCATAATATTATAACCAAATGAAGTTTGGTGAATGAACAATTTGTTTTCTTGTGGCACAAACATTTAGGTCACATATCCAAAGAAAGATTGGAAAGATTAATGAATAATGAAATTCTTTCAAATTTGGATTTTACAGACCTGAACATTTGTGTGGATTGTATTAAAGGAAAACAAACAAGACACAAAGAAAGGAGCTACAAGAAGCACACAACTTCTTGAAATTATACACTGATATATGTGGTCCTTTTGATATCGAATCTTTCAGTAAAGAAACATATTTTATCACTTTTATTGACGGTTTTTCACGTTATGGCTATGTCTATTTGTTGCATGAAAAATATCAAGCAATAAATGCCTTAGAGGTCTTTACTACTGAGGTTGAAAGACAACTAGATAGAAAGGTAAAAATAATCAGGTCAGATAGAGGTGGTAAATATTATGGAAGATATGATGAAGATAGACAACACCCAGGTCCATTTGCTAAATTCCTCGAAAAGCATGGTATATGTGCTCAATACACAATGCCTGGAACACCATAACAAAACGGTGTAGCAGAAAGGCGTAATCGTACATTAATGGACATGGTTAGGAGTATTTTAAGTAATTCATCTTTACCTCTTTCATTGTGGATGTATGCTTTAAGGACTGTCGTTTACTTACTTAATAGGGTTCCTAGTAAAGCAGTTTCAAAGACTCCTTTTGAACTGTGGACTGGTAGGAAACCTAGTTTAAGGAACCTGCATGTTTGGGGTTGCCCGGCAGAAGTTAGAGTTTATAACCCACAAGAAAAGAAACTGGATTCAAGAACAATCAGTGGTTTCTTCATTGGTTATCCAGGGTATAGATTTTACTGTCCTAATCACAGTACAAGAATAGTTGAAACTGGAAATGCTAGGTTCATTGAGAATGATGAAGTTAGTGGGAGTGAAGAACCACGTAAAGTGGAAATTAAAAAGTTAGGGTGAGAGTTCCTCTACCTTTTACTTCTTTTAAAGATGTTGTTCCTGAAGCTGTTGTACAACCTAACAATCAACAAGAGCAACAAATCGATGCTCCTGTTAATCTCAATGAAGTGATAATTAATGAACATGTAGTAGATGTACCACAAGAAGTAGCATTAAGAAAATCTCAAAGACAAAAGAGATCTGCTATTTCTGATGACTATTTGGTATATTTACACGAGTCAGAAATTGACTTGGGAATTGATAATGATCCAGTTTCGTTTTCACAAGCTATTGAAAGTAATAATTCTGATAGATGGATAAATGCTATGAAAGATGAGTTGATATCTATGGAACAGAATGAAGTATGGGACCTTGTTGAATTACCAGAATGTTGCAAAAGAGTTAGGTGTAAATGGATCTTTAAGACCAAACGTGACTCAACTGGCAACATCGAACGTCACAAGGCCAGACTTGTTGCGAAAGGTTTCACTCAAAAAGATGGCATCAACTATAAAGAAACATTTTCACCCGTCTCTAGAAAAGATTCACTCAGCATTATAATGGCTTTAGTAGCTCATTATGACTTAGAGCTACATCAAATGGATGTGAAAGCAACCTTTCTAAATGGAAATTTGGAGGAAGAAGTTTATATGAATCAACTTGAGGGGTTTTCTATTAAAGGAAAGGAACACATGGTGTGTAAACTTAAGAAGTCAATATACGGACTTAAACAAGCTTTCCGACAATGGTATCTTAAGTTTAATGAAACTATTGTAACCTTTGGATTTAAGGAAAATACTGTTGATCGGTGTATATATCTGAAGGTCAGTGGGAGTAAGTTTATTATGTTAGTCTTGTACGTTGATGACATCTTGCTTGCTACTAATGATCTTGGTTTGTTGCACGATACCAAGCGATATCTCTCTAACAATTTTGAAATGAAAGATATAGGAGAGGCATCCTATGTGATTGGGATAGAAATATTTTGAAATAGATCACAAGGATTATTGGGTTTGTCTCAGAAAGCCTATATGAATAAAGTGTTAGAGAGATTTAGAATGAAAAAATTCTCATCAAGTCCCGTTCCAATTCAGAAAGGATATAAATTTAATCTCAATCAATGTCCAAAGAATGAATTGGAACGTAAGCAAATGAATGATATTCCTTATGCATCAATAGTTGGGAGTCTAATGTATGCCCAAACATGTACGAGACCAGACATTAGTTTCGCTGTTGGAATGCTGGGCCGTTATCAAAGTAATCCAGGAATGGATCACTGGAAAGCTACGAAGAAAGTGTTGCGATACTTGCAAGGAACTAAAAATCATATGCTCACTTATAGAAGATCTGATCATCTTAATGTGATTGGATATTCAGATTCAGATTATGCTGGTTGTCTGGATACAAGAAAATTCACATTTGGATATTTGTTCATGTTAACTGGAGGAGCAATATCATGGAAGAGTGCGAAACAGTCTGTTATGGTTGCATCCACTATGGAAGATGAGTTTGTGGCATGCTTTGAGGCCACAGTTCAGGCTAATTGGCTGCGGAAATTTATTTCAGGACTTGGACTAGTCGATAGTATTTCCAAGCCACTGAAAAATTATTGCGATAATACTGCAGCAGTCTTCTTCTCTATAAACAATAAGTATTCCAAGGGTGCCAATCATATGGAATTGAAATACTTTTCAGTTAAGGAAGAAGTCCAGAAATATAAAGTGACAATTGAACATATTAGCACCAAGCTTATGATTGCTGATCCTTTGACGAAAGGATTACCGCCCAAAACATTTGTTGAACATGTTGAAAGAATGGGTCTTATTGATAACAATGAATGACTTTCTGTAAAGATTTTATTATGTTTATGCAATTGACACTTTGAGCTCAACTATATATATGTTTTTGTTGTTACATGTTTTCTCTTGTATACGTAATGTTGAGAATGATGATGACATGTTCTGACTTAGATAAAGTATTCTAAGCATTATTGTAGACCCATTATGTATTTGAAAGGTTGTGTTAGGTAATAGACTAATATTGTAGTGCATGGAAGGGACTATGCCAAATAAAGTGTGGTGTACAACCGTCATGACTCATATTAGTTGATTTACTTAATGACGATGAATGATGTTGGATTTAACATTGTGCACATGACAATTAACATGCATATTAAACCATTAAGTTAAACGTTGTGCGCCAAGTGGGAGAATGTAAATTTCTATGGCCCACATAATTATATTTTGGTTTAATAATTAATATAAGTTAAATCTTAAATATGTGTGGAGAAGTGGGAAAGTTACTTAGTGACTTCCAACTACCCATTAAGTCTTCCAACTACCCATTAGTGGGGAGTTACTTGGTAGTTTTAAAACTATCCATCATCTCCACTACTCACCATGATGGAAAGTGGGAATAATGTTTTAAAAAAACTCTTATTTAAAGGGTTCTCTCTCTGCCATAAAGTTATAGTCTTATCCATCAACGTTATTCACAAAGTGTAAGGCAAGAGAGAAAAACAACTTTTGAAGAACAACAAAGAAAAAGACTTCTGCTCAATTCAAGTGAAGATTCTCGAAAAATACTATGGCTAATTCGGGTATGTATTCTTGACTGAATTATTATAGTAATAGATTTATGTGGAAATCATATAGTTCTACGATTCTGAATAATTGATAGGATTTATGAATGTTTAGATTGTTTATGTTTTCACGATCATTAAAATCCTAACAAATACCCCTTCTTGTATCAAATCACCAACTAATCTTGAGGGATGACTTAATACATTGTCAACTTAGGTGAAGTCATGCTCAATGGGTGATTCGCCATTCATGTTAGGAGATCAACAATGTTCACTTTGCACTTCTATTTGTATTTTTTTGCCTTTCTTTCAAACTTTAGTCCTTGCCTTGTCCAATTGCCTTCATAGCTGCAAATCATCAACATTTGATTAGAGAAGGACAAATTTAGGCATTGAGGATATCAATTATTGAGCTAAATGGATCTTAAATGAGTGCAAATCTACCAAAGGGGTTATTCTTAATGAGTTGAAATTCCTTGAGAATACTATTGCATAAAAGTGGTAAAAAGTCCCTTTTACTTGATTTATTGCACCTTTTAGCTGCATATACTCTTATCAGCTCAAGGTACCATTCCGGGTGGCCCAATAGCTTGGCTAGGCTACATATTACTTTTGATTTACATTGTAGATCAGCTTGAAGAATCATACCTGATGGCCACTATTAACACCTAATTTTAGCCTAACATTTTCAAAATTCGTAACTTTTAAGTTTTATTTATTCAATAGTTCACAATACATTTTTTATAATTTTAAAAAAAGTTTATCGATATTTATCCTTATTTGTGGAAATTTTAGAATTTTTATCAGTTAATTTTAATTACATTATTTTTTTATACAACCGGTTGACTACGTTCAAATATTTATTCATTTTGATTATATCATTAGTTCTGTTAAATTGCATTTTTTACATGTCATTATTTACGTTAATTACATTTTTTAATATTCATTTTTTTGTTACATTTGTTCATATTCATTTTGATATTTTATACAGTGTAGAAGTTCATTTGAATATGAATAAGATTTTATACACAAATATTTTATTAACTAGTGGTTTTGGCCCATGATTTTAAGATAGTGATATTGTACTATAGTTGATTTTCAATTTTCTATTTAAGTTAATTCTTAGTGATTAAGTTAGGGGTGGTGAAATATTTTTAGATTAGGTTTGGAAATTTTCAGATTTTATTCTTAAAAGGTTTCACTATTCATTAAATTTCCGCCTACCACCACCCTAGAATCCGGCGAAGCTCTGGCAATACAAAACCCCGACCCAAAACCCCAAGCTTCCTTCCCCTCTCTCTTTGTTTGCTGCTAGCAGCAACAATAATAGCGACCAGCAGCTCCAAAGAACTCCACCGGAGAAATCACCCAAAGCCACCAAAACCCCGACCCAAAGCTACCGAAAATGACCCCATTTCTATGTTCTCCAATGAACCAACAACAACAGCAGCGAACCAGCGAGCCAACTTCAACCTCAAACAACCAGTAGCTCCCAACTCCAAATACAACCAACAACTCCAGCCAAATCCCGATAGAAAACGACCCTGAAACAATCGAAACTCGAGCTCGAAGCTCACACCACTAGATCCTCCTTAAGTTTCACCATCAAAACCCCTTTACCCTTCTTCCTCCACCTCTTCTCCGACCAAAACCACCACTAGAAACAAGCCAGAAATGATAGCAACCAAAGACACCACCACAGAATACGAAGCTCCGGCGAAAACAACTGCAAACAAGACCCAAAACGAACCAATCCCCATCCCCTTTTCCCTTTACGATTTTTTCTTGTTTTGCAAGTGTCTAAATACGATCAGATCTGCATTTTTCGGGCGAAACTCAACGACCAGATGAGCTCCGAGCTCCAGTTCGAACCAGCTCCAGATCGGAAGCGAAACCACCATCGGTGAACACCAAGCTCCGGTAAGACATCACTGTTTTGTCTCCATATTTTACCTTTTTATTTTGAAATGTTACTACTATACTATTTTCTTATTATTGGAACTTTTTGTGTATTATTTCCTTTTTTTGCTAATATTTTGGTTGATTGTTTTACTGTTTTTTCTTCTTAATTAGTTTTTATTATTGTTTTCATAAGAGTTTAGTTGATTTGATAGAATAAAATGTGTTCAATTTTCAATGTTCCGATAATGAGTAACAAGCGTTGGTTTATGTTTAGTTTTCGGTTGTATTATTATTAATTTCTTATATCTTTTGTTGGGTTCTGGTGTTGATAGTGATTTGAACATTTGTTTCGATGAATTTTATGTTGCTTTT
This sequence comes from Solanum acaule, assembly GCA_036250505.1. NCBI lineage: Eukaryota > Viridiplantae > Streptophyta > Magnoliopsida > Solanales > Solanaceae > Solanum > Solanum acaule. The sequence continues at coordinate 20,075 of JAJOOR010013053.1, forward strand.
AATTATTGTTAAGTTTTTATTACTTATACACCTCTTTCTGCTAGTTTTTTCTTTACTAAATCACTTATATAAAACAAGATATCCATCAAATGAACTTAGTCTAGACCCATCATTGTGGATTTCGAAGGATATCTAACACTTTTTTTTCAGAATAACTTGAACCCTTACCTAAAATCTATTGGTTTGGTAGACATTTTTTTAGTTAACTAATTAATTGATTTCTAATTTTTCCTAAAATTAAGTGAGGACTCCTTTAAAATTCATTTATTCTTAATATTCTTTTAAAATTGAATTAATTGATTATTTTTCGAGTCACCGCGATGTTTTGCCTTTTTTGAATAAAGTAGGGATGTAAACAGAATGACGATTCCACAGGGATATAGAGGTTCTAACCTTTATGAGTTCATTTTTTTTGAATTGAGGAGACTTTACCCAAAAATAAATTGTCAAAAATATTTGGTAAAAAAATAGGCTAATTTTTGTAATGTGACTTGTGTAATATTGAGTGAAGCAATCATTTAGACTAGATCACTAGGGTCTCTTCATCTTCTTCTTACAAAAAAGAAAGAAGTGACACAACGATAAACTTTTTATTCATATTATATTTGCAATTTTTTTGTAGCTTAATTTTAGTAATCTAAACCACTTATATAAAACGCGATATCCATCAAATGAACTCAGTCTAGACCCACAATTGGGGATTTTGAAAAATGTCTAACACCTTTCCTTCAGAATAACTTGAACCCCTTATCTAGAATCTATTTGTTTCGTAGGCATTCTTTTAGTTAACTAATTAATTGATTTTCTAGTTTTTCCTAAAATTATGTGAAACTCCTTTAAAATTCACTTATTCTTAAAAATATTTTCAAATTAAATTAATTGATTATTTTTTGAGTCACCACAACGTTTTGTCTTATTTGAATAAAGTAGGAATGTAAACAGAATTACCACTCCGCTGGGGATATAGAAGTTCTAACCATTATGTATTAATTTTTTTCGAATTGAGAAGACTTTACCCAAAAATAAATTGTCAAAAATATTTGGTAAAAAAATAGGCTAACTTTTATAATGTGACTTGTGTAATATTGAGTGAAGGAATCATTTATATTAGGCCACTAGGGTCTCTTCATCTTCTTTTTACAAGAAAAGAAAGAAATGACACAATGACAAATTTTTTATTCATATTGTATTTGCAACTTTTTTGTAGCTTAATTTTAGCAATCTAAACCACTTATATAAAACAAGATATCCATCAAATGAACTCAGATGGGACCCACAATTATGAATTTCGAATGATACCTAACACATTTCCTTTGGAATAACTTGAATCCCTTATTTAGAATTTATTGGTTTCGTAAACATTCTTTTAGTTAAATAACTAATTGGTTTCCTAGATTTTCCTAAAATTAAGTGGAGACTCCGTTAAATTTTGTTTATTCTTAAAAATCTTTTAAAATTGAATTAATTGATTATTTTTCGAGTCACAATGTTGATTTGTTTTATTTAAATAAAGTAGGGATGTAAACAGAATGGCGACTCCGCTAGGGATATAGATGTTCTAACCATTATGAGTTTATTTTTTTCAAATTGAGGAGACTTACCAAAAAATAATTTGTCAAAAATATTAGGTAAAAAAATAGGCTAATTTTTGTAATGTGACTTCTGTAATATTGTATGAAGCAATCATTTAGATTAGACCACTAAGGTCTCTTCATCTTACAAAAAAGATAGAAGTGACATAATGACAAACTCTTTATTCATATTGTATTTTCAATTTTTTTGCAGCATAATTTTAGTAATCTAAACCACTTATATTTTAGTAATCTAAACCACTTAATGTAAACATAATGACGACTCCGCTGAGAATATAGAGATTCTAACCATTATGAGTTCATTTTTTTCAAATTGAAGAGATATTTCTTTTATTGTGTTATAACTTGTATTTTGTATATTTTGTTGATTATTTGTATATTGTACTTGTAATTTATTCTTTATTTTTTAATTGTATGTATATATATACATATATATACATTGGCATTGACATTGCATCCTGATACAATTTCCGCCATTTGGCCTTTTTTATTTCTTACTTAAAGGATGATTATGCGGGACATAACCATTCATTATCCAAATTGTTTATTGGGGTACCCTGGTGAATTTAGTTGGCCACTGGATGGTCAACGGTCGCTAAGTTTCTCAGCCCAAGTTGTCCATTTGGGTCACCGATTCAATTTAAATACTCTTAGTCAATTAGCGTAGAGCGAAACCCAATCCTGATTTAGCGCATTGACGAAAATGACCTAAACAACCAAGGTGTGTTGCGTCCATTAGAAAGACCACCTCGAGTCCAAAATGGCCTCCGGCCTAAATGAGCGATCATAATTGTGTGTTTAAATTAGAATGATGTATATTTCGTTTGACAAACCATTATCCATCGGGGTTAGGGGTTTATTTTAATAGTTTACTTTAGTCAAATTAAGATCTTCACAAGCTACCATTCCATCCAAAAGGTGTTGGCATTCGGTGATGACAAGAAGTTCAAGAGGAAGTACCTTCCACATAGGCTTAATTTAGGATGACACCCCTTTGTGGAATTGATTATTTGTATTTTTTTCCTTATTTTGTAATCCTATTTTATTTATTCATAAAATTTGTACTAAGTATTTTGGAGGACAATGAAATGTTGTCAAATGTCGTAGTACATCCATCAGATCAATAGGTCTATTCTTGGCTCAAAAGGGTCACATATTTGTATAGAACGCGTAATAACTATTTGTATGCTATGTGATATAATTGAGTTTGTTTTCAATCCAAACAATGCTTATGTGTTTAATTAATTTTTTGTGTGATATTTTGCTTCATCCATTATGAACACGAACTAACACTTTTACCTTTTGAGTTTTTATTTTTATTTTTAAGCGAGAGGTTGATTTATTTCAGAATATGGAAGTCATTGTTCGTTCGAAGTTTCAAGGGACAAGAGAACTCGCGAAATTTGAGTCTTTGTATTTCACAAGACATTACTATCAGGTCAAAAAGATAAATCCGGGGAATCTTAGACTATGAGGTCGCACTCATTTATTTTTTATTATTTCGCATGATGGCCCTGCTTTTACTAAAAATTAAACCACTTATAATTTTTGTAATCTAAACCAATTAATGTAATTTGAATGACGAATCCGCTGGGGATATAGAGGTTCTAACTATTATGAGTTCATTTTTTTCAAATTGAAGAGATTTTTCTTTTATTGTGTTATATCTTGTATTATGTATATTTTGTTGATTATTTGTATATTGTACTTGTAATTTATTATTTATTTGTTTAATTGTATATATATATATATATTGGCATTGCATCCCAATACAATTTCCTCCATTTGGCCTTTTTTATTTCTTACTTAAATGATGATTATGCGGGACACAGTAATTCATTATCCAAATTGTTTATTGGGGTATCCTAATGAATGTAGTTGGCTACTGGATGGTCAACGATCGCTAAGTTTCTCAGCCCAAGTTGTCCACTTGGGTCACCGGTCCAATTTAAATACTCTTAGTCAATAGCGTAGATCGAAACCCAATCCTGATTTAGCGCATTGATGAAAAATGACGTAAACAACCAAGGTGTGTTGGGACTATTAGAAAGACCACCTTGAGTCCAAAATGGCCTCCGGCCTAAATAAGCGATCATAATTGTGTGTTTAAATTAAAATGATATATATTTCGTTTGACAAACCATTGTCCATTGGGTTTAGGGGTTTATTTTAATAGTTTACTTTAATCAAATTAAGATCTTCACAAGCTACCATTCCATAAAAAAGGTGTTGGCATTCGGAGATGACAAGAAGTTTAAGAGGAAGTACCTTCCACATAGGCTTAGTTTAGGATGACACCCCTTCGTGGAATTGATTATTTGTATTTTTTTTCTTATTTTGTAATCCTATTTTATTTATTCATAAAATTTGTACTAAGTGTTTTGGAGGACAATGGAATGTTGTCAAATGTCGTAATACATCCATCAGATCTATAGGCTTACCCTTGGCACAAAATGGTCATATATTTGTATAGGACGCGCAATAAATATTTGTATTCTATGTGATATAATTGAGTTTGTTTTCAATCCAAACAATGCTTATGTGTTTAATTAATTTTTTGTGTGATATTTTGGTTAATCCATTATGAACACGAACTAACACTTTTACCTTTTGAGTTTTTTTTTTTTTAAGCGAGAGGTTGATTTATTTCAGAATATGGAAGTCATTGTTCGTTCGAAGTTTCAAGGGACAAGAGAACTCGCGAAATTTGAGTCTTTGTATTTCACAAGACATTAATATCATGTCAAAAAGATAAATCGGGGGAATCTTTGACTATGAGGTCGCACACATTTATTTTTTATTATTTCACATGATGGCCCTGCTTTTACTAAAAAATAAATCACTTATAATTTTAGTAATCTAAACCACTTAATGTAAACAGAATGACGACTCCGCTGAGAATATAGAGATTCTAACCATTATGAGTTCATTTTTTTTCAAATTGAAGAGATTTTTCTTTTATTGTGTTATATCTTGTATTATGTATATTTTGTTGATTATTTGTATATTGTACTTGTAATTTATTCTTTATTTGTTTAATTGTGTATATATATATATATATATATTGGCATTGCATCCTGATACAATTTTCGCCATTTGACCTTTTTTATTTCTTACTTAAAGGATGATTATGCGGGACACAGTAATTCATTATCCAAATTGTTTATTGGGGTACCCTGGTAAATGTAGTTGGCCACTGGATGGTTAACGGTCGCTAAGTTTTTCAGCCCAAGTTGTCCAATTGGATCACCGGTCCAATTTAAATACTCTTAGTCAATAGCGTAGAGCGAAACCGAATCCTGATTTAGTGCATTGACGAAAAATGACCTAAACAACCAAGGTGTGTTGGGTTCATTAGAAAGACCACCTTGAGTCCAAAATGGCCTCCGGCCTAAATGAGCGATCATAATTGTGTGTTTAAATTAGAAGGATGTATATTTCGTTTGACAAACCATTGTCCATCGGGGTTAGGGGTTTATTTTAATAGTTTACTTTAGTCAAATTAAGAACTTCACAAGCTACCATTCCATCAAAAAGGTGTTGGCATTCGGAGATGACAAGAAGTTCAAGAGGAAGTACCTTCCACATAGGTGTCACGACCCGGGAGCACCCCCTAGTCGTAACCGACGTACTCGACCTCGAAGAGGTCTAATACAAGCCTCTTAGCATTCATTCATCGCATAGACACTAAAACCATAAGGAATTTAAAACTTTCTTTACCAAGAAAACATTG
>JAJOOR010013055.1:0-24811 GCA_036250505.1 Solanum acaule
ATCAAAAAAGTATTACTCCCTTCGTTCTTATTTATATTCACCAAATGAATTTCTACTTTATCATTTATATTCACCAAATTTAAAGTAATAATAAATTTATATTGGTGAGAATAATAAATTTTAAAAAGTAATGATGTGATTATAAATTTTATTTACATATGAAACAAATGGTTAGTAGATATAAATGTGGGGTTGTTTTAACAAAATATAAACTCATGGATCAATTATTGTATTAAAATATCTCAAATCATGATATGAAATCACCATATAATTCCATATCATGGTTTTTGGATAATATGGTATCACCTCTCATGATATGGAATCATCAGATGAAATCAGCGTAAAATCGCATGTCCAAACGCTGATTCCATCTCACAACACCATATCGTGATATGGTATCGCATGGCCAAACGCCTACTAAATATACATTTCATTTCTACTTAATTTCTACCTTTACTTTTCATTTCATGCTTACTTTATTTTATTAGAAATAAAAAATTTACTGTATATTATTGATTTTGTAAGGATATCATGAAAAAATGTTATTATCTCAATTATATTTAAATAATTTTATTTCTAAATTTATAAATAGTTTTATAACCGCGCAAAGCGCGAAAATGTTCACTACTTATATATATTACGTAAATATAATAACGAAGAAACTTTTAATTCTCTGAATATCATAGAAATGGGAAGGCCTTTCATATTATTATCATATCAAAAGTCATTGATTTGTTCTTTTCCTTTTTTGAGCTTTGCCTCCATCAAAATTGCTTTGTATCTTCCTTTTTTTATTTCTATTCTTTGTATTTGTCTTTTGATATTTTGTACCTACATTAAAAAATAATTAAATAATATCAATTATATACATTGTTTGAATATATTACCTTTCATATCTTCTCAAGTTACTCCTTTCATGTCCTCAAATTTTCTAGACCATTAATAGTAGTATGAATTTATTTTATTTTTAAAAAATAATAAATAATACCTTATTAGTTTTCTAAAGTAACAATTATTCGTCAATACTTTGAATTGGCTTAAAAAAGTAGCTAAAATATGCCTTCAAATGTGATGTTATTAAGAGACCGTTTGAATTGGCTTAAAAAAATAGTTTTTAAGTCAAAAATAAAAAGTCAATTGAAATAATTTTTAAGTCGAAAATAAAAAAGTAGGGGGAGACCTACTTTTGATTTTTGATCCCCCTACTTTTTATTTTTGACTTATTTTAAGTCATTTTTTATATTTGACAAACACTTCCAGAAGTAAAAAACTGACTTAAAAGTAGGTTTGACCAACTTTTAAGCCAATTCAAATACCCTCTAACTCAGACATATTTTAACTTTCAAATATGATAAAGAATAAGTGTCACTTTAGAAAAGCGATAAAGATGGTAATTTAATGGATTTCTAAATGAATGTACAAAATATTAAAAGATAAAATACTACTAAGAACAGAAATAAAAAGGAATACTATAGAAATGACCTTGATAGGAGAAATGTAGAAGAATTTGGGGATATTTTGATTTGGGTATATTATTAAGGTGTCAGTGAGTCGATGGGTTTGATCGTTTTTTTTTTTAATCCTGATGGTTTTTCTTTGTGGATTAAAATTAAGTGAATAATCGGGTAGATGCACAAAATGAGGACACATGTTCGTCCGTCAGTGAAGTGCTTCACTTTTTGGACGGGAAGGACTCTGGTGTCTCAATAATGAAACGAAGGATATACATATAACATTCTTGATAATTTTGGAGGTATACTTATCTTCTTCTTTTTTCCCTAAAATGAAATTAGTGCAAAACTACATATCCAAACACTAATTTTCATCTCATAATTTCATATCGTGACATAAAGTCACATATCCAAACGCATACTGAGTGACAAAACTTGTCAGATAAAGGTAGGAGAAGAGAAAATTAAAACTGACTTAGAAATGTTCTTGCAATATCTCAAAGTAAATTTGAACTTGAGCTTCTAATTATGATATATGAACTGAAATTCTTGTTGAAAGGGGTTTCGGGGTTTGGGCCTTGGGCCTTGGGGTTTGAAATTCTTGCTCAATTTGGTTTTTAGGGTTTGAGATTCTTATTCAAAGGGATTTTAGGATTTTAGGGTTTGAGATTTTTGTTCAAATTCAGAAATTTGTCTGAACTAGGATTTGGGGTTCTAGTTCAGAGTATAAATTAATCTCTCTTATATTAGTTTATCACTAATTTATTATAGAAGATCACTGACATTAAAAAAAATAATAAGTGCACCAACTAAGAGGGATTAGTTGTTTAAAATCAAATCTAAAAAATAGTTATTGGTTCATCAGTAATGATAGCGGTTTCGGTAACGATTTTAATTTGATTTATTATAGGATTATCGATTCTTAACGGTTTAAAGTTTTGTTTAATGGGTTAACCGATAACCCGATATATGGTGACTATAATTTATTTTTATTACCATTCGGTATATAAAGTCCTTCACTAAGGGTTTAGTATTCATACTTTTATTTTTAGTTGTCTCAAATTCACGGTTACTCTACAATGTTTAGCGTTTGCTTTTGAGAAAAATACAATTTATCCCATTATTGGACTTTTATCTCAAACTCTACTCTACAATCTAATGATTCTATAACGATTTAATTAACATATCTATAAATCAGTAATCAATAAACTTCAAAACTGAACCGATACACAAATATTCCATTATTATACCTTTATATTTGTGATTGTGATCAGTTGCAGCCCAGTAATACTCAAAAAAAGTATGGGCCATCAACGTATTGGGTCCTTATCGTCCTGGTTTGGTATTAATTTTGGTAATATCAATAAATAATACAATTAATATCCCTAATAAAAGAGAGATTATTTAGTTTTCAAAAACTAAGCAAAACTACTTTTTTTTTTCTTCAAAATATACTATTCAAACCTTAGTAGTCAGTCATACATGCATATCCTTGTTGTCATACATACATACATACATCCTTCGTCGAAAAATTATGTTATATGTCAAATTCTGCATTTAAATGATATATATATTTAAAGTTGGACATCCTTGACAAAAGCTAAACCTTTGGCGCAGTAGTAATGGGTTCGAACCTCAAATAACACAATTTTATGATGTTATCTATTTTGACAGCCACACACTATTATTCTTGAATACCCTTGATAAAATTTTTAGCTCCGCCACTACATACATACTCTAATGACTATACGTATTTGAACTACGCCTAACATACATTGACATGCACAAGACTTACACACAACGTCCGACCCAAAATCTCATCATGAAATTCAATGTGTTTAGTTTAGGGATATTTTTATCCAAATATGGACTACTCAGTGGAAAAGACTATTTTTTAAATAATTACGTTTTAAAAGAGCCCCTGAAACCGGCTATTTGTGCACTTTCTCCTCAATGAAATGAAAATTGGATTTGGGCCAATTAATAACCAAAGGCCTATGGGCCGAAAAACTAAGCCCAGTAGAATCCTTTTATATTGCTTCTCCATCACAAAACCCTAATCTCCATTGTCGAGCAGCACTGAGGCTGAAGAGCAACAATGGGTATGTTTGTTCATTTTTACGTTTTCTGTAGTTTTCTTTCTGCTCATACTTTGAAATATCTGTTGAACCGCCGAATTTGCAGTATAATTTGTTGAAATGAACAAAGGCAGATCTAGCGTTTGAATCACTGTATATTTATTTGCGTCTATGCACATAGAGATTTGTTCTTAGCGACTAGATTTAAGTTGAATCGCAAGGTCCTTAAGGTGTAATAACCATTGCTACTTATTTTAGGTTTTTTGTTTTTTTACTCATCATGATCAATGCTATATCGTACAACCTTAGTCTTCTGCCATGAACAGTGGATTAAGAAGAAATAATGGATTCGTTCAAAATCTAGTTGTTTGTTGTGATAGCGGAATTGTTGTTGAAAAATATCTCTCAACTACAATTTTAGACATTGAGCTAGTCGAACACTTTGGGCATAAGTAACTTTAGATAGCAGCCCTGCGTTTTAAAGTGACTCATATTATCATGAGCAACGAGACGAGTATGAATAAAGCATCTAGTTTAACTCACATTACAAACCAATGTAGTTCAATTTTAAAGCACTTTTCTTTTGAGACCAAGTTAATAATTGGTCATGTGTAATATCATTACAGCTACAAGTAGTACAACACACCATTGTTTGCAGGGACATATCTAGAGGGGGTGCTGTGGGTTCACGTGAACCCATGCTCCCCTCTCTAGATCATATATAGTAGTGTTATATTTTTTATAAAATATTTAAATATAGATGTGTGAACTCACGTTCAACGTATCATATAATAATACGATGATGATTGGGTGCACCCCTCTAAGTGAGGATAGAAATTTAAATCTTATATCTATCTTGTCTTTTACTAACACCTCTCTAAGTGGTTATTGGTTACACTTTTGGCATTTCAACTAATTATTCTTTTGTTTTTTTCCTTTAATCTTTCAAAATTTTCAAGTGTGTTACATTGAAAATTGCTAAAATAATTAGCACTGTAAAATTTTTATATAATTAAATCAAATGTGTATATTAAAATTTAAAACTAGTAGCATTATATGTTTTGGACCTAAAATTTTTAAAATTTAATGGTTCATATTAAAAACCTAAAAGTCAAACCGATCAAATTTATATTTAAGATACATTTTTTTGTAATTGTGCACCCATCTTGCGGAAATCTTGGATACGCCTCTGATTGTTTGTCGGGAACACATGGTCTTAGTAGTAATAAAACCCATATACTACAAGTAGAATTTAAACTACTGCATATTCATTTTTGCTGTATATGCTGCATTTCCCTCAAAGATTGTCCTTTTTATTGCAAAAAGCTGTCATATTTGAAAATATGATTGGTCTTGTATTGTTTTGGATATTGGTATTGCTAGAATAGCTGTTGATGTTTGATTTTGGTGGAAACGTAGGTGCTTACACTTATGTGTCGGAGCTATGGAGAAAGAAACAGTCAGATGTTATGAGGTTCTTGCAAAGGGTGAGGTGCTGGGAGTACCGCCAGCTCCCATCTATTGTCCGTGTCACCAGGCCTACCCGTCCTGACAAGGCACGCCGCTTGGGTTACAAGGCCAAGCAGGTACATTTCTGCTGTGTCTAGCAATGTATTTAACCACAGATATATTTTGTCCGTAAAATAGTGAGTTTGGATATTTAGTGAAAATCAATTTTGAGATTTATGTTCTTCTCAACAGTGTTTATCCGTTAATTGTTTATGAACTTAAGTCTACTTTTATTTGACTCACTATTAGATACTATTTTATTTCTCGGTTATGTTTGAGACATTCGTTGGTGGATACTGAGATGCTTGTGCAATTGTGTTATTGCTCTACCTTTATGTGTAGTTTGTAGAAGCAAAACATAGAAACACCCTGTTTCTTATATACCCCTTTAAAGGAAAAGTATTATGCAGAAGTCTTTCTTTTATAATGTTAATTCCACATTTGCTTCTTTTCCATAGTGTGTACTTTAGAGTTGTGATTTAGACCATCATCTTTCCAGGGCTATGTGGTCTACCGTGTTCGTGTGAAACGTGGTGGAAGGAAGAGGCCAGTTTCCAAGGGTATTGTGTATGGTAAACCCACCAACCAGGGAGTCACCCAACTCAAATTCCAGCGCAGCAAGCGATCTGTTGCAGAGGAGCGTGCTGGTAGGAAATTGGGTGGTCTTAGAGTCCTCAATTCTTACTGGATTAATGAGGTATGTCTTTTAAACTTTTAACCTATTTCTTCTACTTGTGCATTTTTTATCTTCTCAGTGTATAGTTAATTGCATTTGTAATTGAGACAGAAATTCAGTCATATGGCGGTTGAATTTCTTTTATGAATATGCAAATACCACTTTGTAAATGGTTCTATTTCGCTGACTGAGACTTGGCTTGATGTTCATTATTCTTATCTTGTCTAATGCAGGATTCTACCTACAAGTACTTTGAGGTAATTTTGGTTGACCAAGCCCATGCTGCTATTCGCAACGATCCAAGGATCAACTGGATCTGCAACCCAGTGCATAAGCACAGAGAATTACGTGGTCTCACTTCGGCTGGTAAGAAATACAGAGGACTTCGAGGAAGAGGACATCTCCACCACAAAGCTCGCCCTTCAAGAAGGGCAACCTGGAAAAGGAACCAGACTCTATCTCTCCGCCGTTACCGTTGATCTGCTTGACCTTTCTGAGAGATTGTCGCTTTGCTTAATATTTTTGCATTATCTGTTTTTTAGCCCCCCTTTATCTTGAGACATTCAGTTGTTTACAATTTTGAACAACTAGTTTATGTTGTTGCTGAGGCCTGAGAGAGTTTACTGAATTCAAACAATAGATTCTAGTAGAGTTTGTGTTGAAGTGTCCATTTTCTTTGCTTATAATATTAATTGATTGAAGTAATGACTCTAAAACAAGAAGTATCGTAGATGAATGATACAACTCGTATTCGTCAATACAGTCTATATTTAGCTAGGGATGGCAATAGGTCGGGGCGAGTTATAGTGTATGTGGGGTAGGGTGGGTTAGATATTTTGTGGGTGCGGGGCGAGTTTAAATATGTTTTTTCAACAATTTACACCGGGCGGTTGCGGGTTAGGGATGAAGAATCCTTAAATTCGCTTTTCGCATAAATTTTGAATCAGCATGTGTTTGGGCACACAAATCATATGATAGTTTTAAGTAAAAAATGGAACTGATCGAATATTTAAGATTTTTTTTTAATGGCCAAAAAACTAGAAAGAAGAAAAAAGTAAGTCACTATTTGCATTTTCTGCTTATTACATCAAATGTATCTAATTCAAAGCTACCAAAAAATATGTTATTGACATTTTTAAAAGATGAGTATTATAAAATTGCCTTTTAATGCAACACTAACAGGTTAATTTAGCTGTTAACATTTAACAAAATTCAAACTTTTAAGTTTAAAACTTATATGCCTATCATTTGAAATGTTTTTTACTAATTATATGGGATGGGGAGGGAAGGGTTGAAAACAACTAATCATGCTATGTGGAGTGGGGAGGGACAGATCAAAATCTTAGCAGGTTTGCCCTGCACCGCCCCATTGCCATCCCTATATCTAGTCTCTCTCCCAAATCTCAATCTCATATTTCCTCTATCTCACTCTTGCATGCCTCTTCCCTTCCTATAACAACAAGTAATACAATTTGTATTAGCTTGTATGCATTAAATTGCAGTCTTTGTTTCTCTCCTTTAACTTTCGTTATACAACTTGCATCTATTGTCTCTCTCGAATCTTACTTGCCTCTCTCTTCTCTTTCTCAATCTCATCTCTCCTGTCACTCTTGCCTGCCTCTCACTTTCCTTTAACAACAAGTATGTATCAAATACGATTTGTATGCATTAGATTGCAGTCGTTGCTTCTCTCCTTTAATTTTCGTTATACAACTTGCCTCTACCATCTCTCCCGAATCGTACTTGCCTCTCTCTTCTCTCTCTCAATATCATATCTCCTCTCACTCTCGCTTGCCTCTCACCTTCCTCTAACAACAAGTATGCATCAAATAAAATTGTATCAGCCTGTATGCATCAGATTGCAGTCGTTGCCTCTCTCCTACTAATGGTAGCTTTCGTTATACAACTTGCATCTACCATCTCTCCCGAATCTTACTTGCCTCTCTCTCAATCTCATCTCTCCTCTCATTGCCTCTCACCTTCCTTTAACAACAAGTATATATCAAATACAATTTATATGCATCAGATTGCATTTGTTGCCTCTCTCCTTCTTACTTTAGCTTCCATTTTACTACTTGCATCTAGCATCTCTCCCGAATCTTACTTGCCTTTCTCCTCTCTCTCAATCTCGCTCACATCTCCCCTTCTTCTAACTACAATTATGACTAGTAATTAGATAAACTATAGCTATAAATCTCTAATTAAGCCTAAACTATGATCATTTTTTATGAAGTTCCTCAACCGTCTTTTATATGTTTTAAATGAGTAGCCCAACTCCAAAGCCCAAATTATCCAGAATTCTGACCCGACATAGTAATTGGGAGTATCCAGAATGTTCTACACCAAATACATTCAACATAGTCTACAATCTTTTTGTTTTATAGACATTTTTGAATTATCCTTTAGTTTGTTAAAATGTAAATCCAACCCTCCTTGTTTTTGAGTTTGAGCCATGAATATGAAAAATTATTGATAGAAAGCGCTACACGTGAATGGGGCTATACCCGACGCGAATCCGATATAATAGAACTCCAATGCAAGTATTGAACAACAGATGAGAAGAAAAAAAGAAAAAAAGTAAGCAATCACAATAGAATACCATAGGTAATTATTTTTAACGTGTTTCACACCCTTTAAGAAAAGTAACATTTTTTCAAATTGTAATTATGTCCAAACACAACTCTAATTTCTAACATCGTTTTTAACTTCTTCTTTTTAAAAAAAAAAAAAACACATTTTTTTTATTTCCAAAACGTACAATTAATTATTTCACTCTTTGTAATGCCGATCCAATCACACAGCTTTACAAGAAATCAGAAAAAAAGTTGGCCTCTAAAAGTGAATATTCACACGTTCATGATTTTTTCTGTTTTAGCTCTTTATGTCTTTCTTTTATTTATTTTATTATTTTTGGTGGGGATAAAGAAAGATTTTGCTAAAATGGGAAAATATATTCAATTTTTATATTTCTGAACACTGAATGAAAACGTTGAGAAGATTCAATTTCCAAGTAGGAATGCATAGGTTTTTTTTCATAATACATTATTCCACTTCTTGAATTATTGGGTCAAGATGCCCTACGACTTTAATAACATTTAAATTAAATCCACTATCCTAGTAGTAATATATTATTGGAAGATTTCATGATATGTTTTAATTTCATACTACCAAAAAAACATTATTTTTCTACTAAAAAACATTTAATGCCTATTCCCACAAATATTTTAATTGAATCTGTAACAAAGGAAAAGAGAATAATGTTTTCACATGAAAAAATTGAAAAGTTTTTCACTATTTTAATAAGAATCTATTTCTCACTATGCATTTTTCTAATAAGTTGGTTAGGTGAAAAATGAATAGGAAAATTATGTTTTATATTGCATAAATTTTCTATTAATTTACGATGGGAGAAACCTTTCGTTTCTAATAATGTGAGAACCGAAAGAAAAAACCAACAAGAAAAAGAAGAATAAAAAAACAAGGACGTATTGTTGTTAAGACCTCAATTCCTAGGTCAATAATAGGAAAAAGTTTGGTGAAAAGTTGTGATTTGAGTATAATTCTAGGTTTTCTAAAAAATGTTGTAAGTAATTCAATCTCTCAAAGAATTGTTGACACTCAATCATGTTATCTATACGTTAAATACTTTTTACTCAATTGTATCAAGGCCTATAACTTCTGGTCTAAGAAAAGTTACAAATATGCATTCCAAATTTATGGGTTGCCATATTTTTTTGATATATTTGTACTCTCCATTCAATTCTATTGATATATTTATCCTTAATTTTATTCTCATATTTAGCATCTTACGTGATACCTAATGCGTGTATATAATTTTATTCTAATTTCTTCCAATATAACCCTTCTATCCAACTTATCTAACCTAATAAATTAATTTTTTAGTTGAATTAAACAAATAAATGTGAGTAAAAGATAAAACTCAACTATGCCGTGTTTACCAACTATAAAAAGGAGGAGAAAAGAAAAATGGTTAACTCTCTTTGACAAAAACTTCATCACTTTTTACATTTCTCGTTCCTTTTATCCTCTAATTTCAACTCAAATTATCTCACATTTCTAATTTATTTTCAATTGTATTTCAGGAAACAGGTTTTACATATTGAAGTCCAAGAATTATAATTTACAGATTTAAGTTCGGACTAAAGGTGATAATCATGCGATACAAGTTTATTCGAGTGTTGATTGGAAGAGGACGTGAAGAAATCACTATTGAAAAAAAATTTCAGTCATTATCTACTTTGCAAGTTAATGTTAGTTGTAGAATTAGTATCGAAATCATATCTTAGATATAAGTTTTGTTTTTATTTTTTCAAAAATAAATAAATATCATTTATTTCTTTTTAGTTTAGCTTTTAATCTTAATTTAGTTATTCTAGTTTTTCTTTTAACATATTGGTCTAGAATTAATTATTCTAATAGTTAAAAAAATGGAAAAAGAAAATTAAAACAATAATCAGTAAGGGCACTTGACTAAAGGAAAGTTCTAGGATGACATAGTCAGAAACAAATTGTAACATGGAAACAAGAATGGGATATAATAAACTTTTGTATGCTATTAGTTTTTCATATATCAAATTTCTTCGATTTTTTTTGTATTTATTTTTTTAAATGACAATCATTTGCACCCTTAACTTTGGTTTAAAAATCAAATTTCTTTCTCAATTTTAAAAAATAATCATTCTCCTCCCTTTTTCTTATGAAAGTTTATTTTACCCTTATCATTTTTAGTCTTCCATCTATGTAACATCTTTTTAAAAATATATATAATATTTGTTTACATATGTATTTATAGATTTTTATTTTAGTTTATTAACCTTAATATAAGCTTAAATGACTACATTTTAAAATCACAATAATTATGACAGATTTTTTTTTTTTAAAAAAAAAACTCAACATGAATACACAAAAAAAATATCATATCAAAATAAATTTGTCAAACTAAGATACAACTATAACAACAATAATATATCCGGTATAATCCCACAAATTAATATAATATTAATAATGATTAAAAAAAGTAGCAAACACATAATTTTTCTTGCATTTTTATAGAGTAACTTTCACATATAACAAAATAAAAATCATATTTGTATGTTATAGCTATAGTTTGCATAATTGTGCTCCATAGCAAATTTTATGTTTGTTATGGAGCTTTTGATTTGTATAATTCGCTATAAACATCCAATTTTATACAAATTGTTCAATTTTGTATAAACTCATTTATACATTGTAATTTGTATAATAAGATCTGTATTTGTATAATTATAAGTGTATAGGACAAAAATATATGTATTTGTATTTGTATATACACTTTTCTCTCGCTTTATACAAACACAAACGCATTTTATACAGTTTATACCGAAATGTATAAAATGACTAATTGTATACCGAAAATGGCTAATTGTATATCGAATTAGATGGCAAAAAAAGGGGATGTTTGTTGCGAATTACAATTAAAATAAACTATGGCTATAACATTTAATTTGAATTAATAGTTTGCTATTTCATACCATTTTCTCTTTTTTATATTTGTTCAACTCAATTTATGTGTAAATATATTTTCTCTCTCTTGTTAGTTGTAGAAAGTTCTTGCTTTAAAGCAGAAAAGTACATAAATGGCCCACTTGTCCATGTGTCAAAAAATAAATTGAGTCTCACACGCCCAATTCTATTAAGTATAACAATTTTTTTTTGTAAATAACTAAGAGATAAAATTTAATTAGCCTTCATAGCTACAGTGTTTACCTAATTACGCTTCATTGTTTTACTATAAATACCTTTGTTTGTATATTTTGTGTGCATTTAATAATTTATACAATTCGACTTTCATTTTTTTCTTGAGGCATGGATTCCATTAATATAAATCTAAGCTATTTGTATTTAAAAAAAATGGACAAAGACCAAACTTGATAAGTTTTTGAATACTTAAAGTACTAAAATCGATAAGTTTATAGTTAAGGGACTAAAATCGGTAAGTGTATAGTTAAGGGACCAAAACTGATAAGATTTTGAATAGTTAAAGGACTAAATCCGTTAAGTGTATAATTAAGGGACCATTTTAGACCTATTCCTATAGTTAAGGGACTATTTATGTCATTTTCTCGAACAAACTGATATGTAGTCACTAACAACAAACTCTCATTAAAAGCCTGAGCTAGCTTTGAAACGTTAGGAATTTAAGGAAATAAAGTTGAAAGTAAAGATAGAGTTATGCCTGATTATACTTTTTGCAAAGAATATTTGAAATAATCTTCATACTTGTATATAGTTAAATATAACTTAATTATTATGAACAAATATTAATTTCTAAATAAATTAAAAATATTCCAAAAAAATAATTGATGGCCAAACGAGATTAATTATTTCACTTTTAAAAAGCTAGATAGAATGTAGATCCGATCACACACCTTTTTAGTCCTCTAAAGTGCATATTCACACGTTTATATTTTTCCTTTTTAGCTCTTTATATCTTTCTTTTATTTATTTTATTATTTTTGGTAGGGTTAAAGGAAGATTTTGCTAAAATGGGAAATATATTCAATCCCAAAAGATTTTTAAAAAGCTATAAGAGCAAGAATTAGTGCATATTGAGTTGTCATAATTCAATATAGTAGGTGTACATATTATTCTTTAACCTTTATAAGGATTAATCTAAGATATATATGTTGGTGATAAAAATATTTTATATTATTGGTAACTTTTAACTTGTGATAGCATATTATTGTTATTATTACTTATCACTTTTTTTTTTTTTATCATTTTACAAATGAGCTTAAATTATATACACTCCCAGGGTAAATGTTTTTCTATATTATAGAAACGAGTAGTTTAAAAGATATATACATGTTAACCTACTTAAAATATAAAATTTGTAATCTCAAAATTAAGAGAAAGTATTTGTAATAATAAGCAAAGACAGCCTCATAGTATAAAAATCTCTTACATATAGTGACGCTGTGACGGTACCATAATATAACTTAAACTCATTACTAATTAACGAAATCATCTTCGAGATTTACTAGCATTCAAGGGTATGGGCTAGTGTTAATGAAGTGAAATAAGAACAATAAAATTTAGATTAAATTTCCAGCTTGCCAAAATAATGCTAGGTAATTTTTTTATATATGCAGCTTAAGCCTTAGACGTGGACATAGTTATCTTACATATGTATTAGCAGAAGATAACATATATTACATATATAAAATTAGACTAAATATGCGTATAACTGACCTGAATATCATAATTATCGAAAAATTACTTAAATAGTGCAATAATATATATATATATATTGTGTACATTCTTAACTTTATTCTAGATCATTCAAAGTAAGCCAACCCACCACCCACAGTTTAAATAATACTATACTATTTTGCCCACTGCCCATACATAAGACTACTACTATATATAGGCTTGTTTTTATTGATGGTTTCATCACTCTTAATTAATTTCTACAAATAATAGTAATCTTTATTATTTTTCACACAAAAAGAAAAAAATATGGCTGGGTTTAAGAAATTGTTGGCAACTTTTTTTCTTGTGTTAATGCTGGTTTTTGCTACTGGTATTTTTCTTTTACTTACATTTTGATTTTTCTTATGTTACAATTAGCTAGGTTTATTTTTTATTGTTTTATTTTTTTATATATTTAAATTGGTTATTTTGATGGAATCTAGATTTTTAAAGAAAGATCATGTGTGATAATTTCAAAAAAGAAGAAAAAGAAATTTTGGATGAGAATTATAAGCATATTTCATTAGTAAAAAAAAATCAGAAATCAGCGACGAACAAAACTTTTCATTAAACAAAAAGAATTGAGAAAAATTTAAAACATTTGACATATACCAAATGTATTCTTTACTTCCATATAATGCAAGAATATTGAAAATGAAAAAAAAAAATATGTAATAAGGAATTTTTACGCTATTAACCTTATGCAGCGTCAATCTAAATTAATAAGGCTAATGTACTTCAAATATCAAATAGTTAAACTAACAAAAGAGGCACAAGTGGTAAAACTCTTTAAAATTCAACAACTTTTTTATACTAACAAAATAAATACTAGTATAATTTTTATATTATTATTATAATTTAACTTATTATAAAGTTTACATTTTATCATAACTTTTACAGAATTGACTGAGGCAAGGACTTGCGAGTCCCAAAGTCACAAGTATAAGGGGCCGTGCGTGAGGAAGAGCAATTGTGGTGCTGTTTGTCAGACTGAGGGCTTTACTGGTGGTCACTGCCGTGGCGTCCGTCGTCGTTGCTTCTGTACTAAACACTGCTAAATCAATTAATATTATTTCCCGAAGGAATTGATTTCTTATTTTGAGTGCTTTTTAAAAAATAATTATAATGTATGTGTTTTTTTTTCGTTTTTGTTAAGTAAGAATCAAAATGTACTCGTGTTGTTTGAAAATTTGATGGTTTTGGTTAATTTATTGAATGTGTTGTTATAGTCAATTTTTTCCATTTATTTACCCAATATTTAACGCATTTTAACTTTTTATTTTAAAAATGTATGTAACGTTTACAGGGGCGTATACAGCAGGGGGTCACCGGGTTCACGTGAACCCATGGTCTCCTCCCGAAATCATATATAATAATGTTATATTTTTTAAAAATATTTAAATATAGATGCGTGAACCCAGACTTGAAGTATAAGTATCATATAATGTAGTACGATGATGATTGGGTGCACCTCTCTGGGTGAGGTTAGAAATTTGAATCTTTTATCTATCTTGTTTTAGTTTTCTTTCTAAGATTTTGTAACTGGTTTGAATAAATAAAAGTTAATTTTGGACCTATGATTTTAAAATTTTAATGGTTTTCAGTAAAAAGAATCTAACCGATCAAATTTATGTCTTAGATTCACCTTTTTGTAATAGTGCACCCATTATCTATAAATCCTGAATACGCCTCTGAACGTTTATGTCACGTTCCGAAATCGATGTGGGACGTAGCGTTCGACCCTAACTTTTAAAATTTACCACGGAAATTATAACTATCCAATATGAAATTAACTATGAATCATTGAATATGAATTAAATATCGAAGAACAATATGTGAAAGTTCCAATAAAAAATAATTTTGGAATAATAGTTCTTCATACCTAAACTATTGGCTCCTGAGACATGAATATAACATGTTTAGTGAATATTGAATTCCAAAAACTCTTGCGAAGTGTTTCAAATGGTAGTACACGTGATTTTTTTTGTGTGTGAGTAGGTTACCCTCCCTCTCCCAAACTATCATCGTTTACGAGTTTCATATCTAAATTATTGAGAATTCATAAAACCCTTTCAACTACTATAAATTTATTGTGACATGTGGATCCATTTTTATGACTTCTTTTCATCTTTCACGTGCCTCTCAACAAGTTATCTCAAACATTTTGATACACATTCAATCAGGGGTTATGCTCTAAAGGGAGTCATGGTTCAATGGGATAACATAAACACGTATTAGTTTAGGTGTGAAACTCGTAAAATGATGAGGTTTTAGAAGGATTTTAACCTATTCACTCTTCATTTCCCTTCAATCTAAGCAAATTACTATTTGGGAAAATTACTTGCGTGTACACTTTTTTAAAAATATTTACGACATTTGTCAACATTATTCTTTTAACCATATATAACAATTTGGTTGAATGACAGTATTGCTAAAAGTTGCGAATGACAACACTTTTTGCTAAGTTTAAAGGAACAAAATTGTTTAAGAAAGTATTGCTAAAAGTTGACAAAAATGGTAATAAATTAAAAGTATACTTTAAAGTGGTAATTATTAAATAAAAAACCTTCACTTATGTAATTTTTCCTTACTAATTTTATATTTTGGGCCTGGAATCGACCCAATAATGATGGGCTTGGTCCCTATGGGTTGGGCCAATTTTCCACTACTACACTTGCACTTATCCAACTCATAAAAGTGGGCTGCTAAAATGAAAATTGAAAATCTTTTTTTTTTCTTATTAAGAAGTTTATTAGTATATAATTATTCGACAATAATAATTAACGTTATCCCAAAGTGAATTTTCATAGTGTCGGGTAAACCTTGGTAGCTCAGTTGGTTGGTTAGCTGAACTTTCATCTTATTGGTGAGGGTTCAATTGTCTATCTTATAATCCCCTCATCCATTTCTCCTTCCCCTACCGAAAATAAAAAAATTCCAATATATCATCAACCAATTGTTAGTGGATAGAGTGTATGTAACTGGACTAAAAAAACTTGTATGGTTCTATCAGTTCCGAGTCTGGGGAAAGCTGAAGCAAACCTTAGTCTTAACTTATGAATACAGAGAGACTATTTAATTTCTGAAAAGCCCTCGGCCTATGTAACTAATTTTTAGTGTATAGTTGAAGAATTTTTTACTTTTTAAAAGTAAATCTAGACACTGTACAATATGCAATTTCTCACACTTACTAAAATGAAAAACTAAAACGACGTGTGTCTCATAATACCTTTTAATCGCATTTCAATATAAATATTGTAATAAAAATACATATAACTAACATCTATACGCATAGAAAAAATAATAATTTATTAAAGCATTTGTAATCTATGGACATTTGACTAAATTTAAACTTTTGCCAATCTCTACTTATATAACAAAACATGTTACTTAGGTGAAAATACAAGATTTGGGGCGTCATAGTTCAAATCACTATACAAATCACTAATATTATCGATCAACATGAATTGAGGTAAGATAGTTCGATTTTTCTTTGACCCTTGACCAAAATTCATGGGTTGGGTTGAGATGATTCGGTTTCCCTCGACCCTTAACCAAAAGTCGTTCAAACTCTTGGCAATGATTTTTTAAAATTAAAAGTATTGTCCTAAATTACTTCTATGACATAAATTTCTTATATATATATATATATATATATATATGAGATAAGTGTTAAAAACACACCTAAACTATCCCTTTTTTTTTTTAGTTTCATACCTAAACTATTGAGAGTGTAAGTTTCATACCTAAACTATCACTTTTTAGTTTGAGAAGCACACATCAGTGGTGTGTGTAATACACTCTCTCTTTTATTTGAAAAAAAACTTGACACGTGACATTCCACCTTGACAAAAATTAAACAATAAACTATTAATATTAATTAAAAATTAATAATTAAAGTGTTACTATTCATAAAAAAATAATTTTTAAAAAAAGAAAATTTAAATTATTTTTCTTATCCCACTCCACCACCTCCTCCACGTACCCCCCATAATCCCCCATCCTTTTTTTTAAAAAAAAATCTTGTATAAAATATTTTTAAAAAATTCATACTTCACCCTCCCCCTTCCAAAAAAAACCCACCCACTCATTCATCCCCCACCCCACCCCAAAAAAATTTTGATATTATTTTATTTTTAAAATAATAATAATTCTACCCCATCCTATTTAACCTTCCGCTATGATATATATATATTTTTTATTATCCAATATTCTCGAATGGGCATAAACGTACATAACTAAAATCCTAGTATTATAGTTCCTATATATACAACACTCAAATACATCAGTAAGAACCATAATGTATTTATGAACACATAATTTAAAGTTCAGATAAAAGATTGGTTGATGAGATAGTTAACACCTTTTATGAGTGAAATCGATCAAATAGCAATTCAAATGAGTGAAACTGATCAAATAGTATAATCCGACAGAGTCAGAAATGTGACGAAGGGCATAGAAAGGAAACATAAGCTGACACACTATAATAAATTAAAAATGAAAACTTTTTAAATCAAAGTCAATATTGCCAACCTGTTATGGAATAACCTTTCATTGTGTGAATTGCATAGAATACTATATTTGAATTTTTGTCACCAAAAAAAGACCATAGGATTCCCAACCCTAATTCCTTGAAAAATGTATTGCAAATAATTATATTAATAATCATGCATGTGATTATATAGCTGTGATCTTTGACCTTATTACAATTATTTATCTTGAACAATAATCCTACCTAAAAGTCTTAAATTAGAGCTTTTTCCATTCTCTAGGTAACATTCTATCCCTTTTTTGTTTAATTAACAATATTCAAACATGGCTACTAATTTGGTCAATTAAAATTGACCAAATGAGAAAACACAACTTTTATTTTGTCAAAGATCAATTTATAGTAGCTAGCAGGTTGTTTGTCAGAATCTTTCATGCAAATAAATAATTTTTTTAATACTTATAAAAAAAAAAGGAGAATTTACATTTAAGGGTGTGTTTGGTTTTCAAGGAAAATATTTGTTTTTTGGAAAATAAATATGCTTTATACGTATTTTCTAGCATTTGATAAGTAAGCAAAAAAAATATTACTTCACACGAGCAATTATATGTTATCTAGAAAAATACTGAGGGATCATATAAAGCGGGCTGGGAGTGGCGGTTCATGGGTTTGGGGGTGGCGTAGTCAAGTGGTGAGGGTTGGGGTGTCGAGTGGGTGAAAAGGAAATAGTGAACTTGAAATATCACTTTTCTCATTGTAAGCAACTTGTTTTCCTGAAGAAAATATTTTTCAACGGTGGATCAACCGCAAACATGAAAAATTTGAATATATTTTCTGAAAAATATTTCATACCAAAAACACCCATATATTCTGAAATACGATAAAAGTGTTAAGGTTTTTTTTAATATTTTCAATGTATTTCAACCTGTTATAACAAATAACTTATCATATTTTTAGTTAATAATTTCATATTATAATCATATAATGTATGGTTACCTATACTAATCTTTTAGATGAGCTAATATGTAAATGTATAAAATCATTTATTAATTATCAGGATATACAGAAATTGAACTGAATGAATATTTTATATTTGTCCTTTTTCATATGGGAACCTAAGAAAAGAAAAAAGTGCAAAGGTTTTCAAAGCAAGGTAATAAAAAATTATTATTTTTTCCTTTATTCCGATACTTCCCAAGTTTAAAACAAGAAGAAAATAGTACTTGTTGGGATCCAATTTTGGATTATTTCTTCAAATTAGCATAATATAAGAAATTAAATGTCACATCAAACATCCGCAATTGAACTATTTTTTGCACGAGTGTTTTGTCACAATGTTGCATATCTAGTTTTGTCAAAGTGTTAGCCCTTCATTATTGGCTCATTTTGTGCACATATTAATTAAATTAAATAGACAAGGGGTGTAATGAATTCATTCATAATTTCTTTCATCGAAGAATTATAATATTATATGAAAATTGTTATTTATGTATACAATAATAATTATTACATCTCTCGACTTCTTCTTGTATTTATTTTCTTATATATTGAATTTCCGAAGCGATAACGTTCGCTCTGTCACACTTCTAGAAGAGTTTAATAAGGTGACAGTTTTTATCTCGAAAAATCTCAGGTAACTTTAACTCTCGTTTGAACATAAATTTTGAAGTTGAAACTTAAAATGCAAATATTGAATTTTTGTAGTCGTGTTTTTTAAAAATTGAACTTGTGTTTGAACATGTATGTTACATGATTTTTTTTAAAGTTATGCGACTGAAAATATTGGAAGATCAAAATTCATGATTAAATAAATATTTAAAGATAATTTTTTAAAATGTATAACCAACATATCTATATAAAATATTTACAAGATATCAACCTTTACTACAACTAGATAAATGAAAATTAAAGATATTGATGGTTATTATAACTCCACGAAACAAGACTCATATTCAGAATTTCAAGTTTACTAAAAGTCTTCACTTATTTTTCATCACATTTCCATGTTTAATATATTTCTTTATATCACCTCTAAGTTTTTTTTTTATACATATAAAAAAAAAACTAGAAATACAAGAAAGATTATCTTTTGGCAAAAAAACATATTGAAAATATCAACACTATCATATATTCAGTGTAATTTCAAAAGTAAATTTTGAAAGGGTAGTTTGTACTCAATTTTATCCATTTCGCGTGAAGATTGAGCGATTGTATGTGATAAACCTTCGGCTCAAATAAATCAGACAAAATCGGGTGTTAAAAAGGAAATATAGTAATAATAAAGAAGCCATATTGAAAATTATGAATAAAAAAAATATTAGCAGCAACAAATAATAAAAAATCCAAGCAAAAAAGTCAACCTATAAAATTGGTAACTTTTGGATCGTCCGATTAAAATTAGTATTTTTTTTAGAACACCAAAATAACCCACGGTCACTACTATATAATATTCATAGCATACCATATGATTAAAACCTAGGGTGGACGTAATGCTTACCTTATTTCTGAGGAATATTGCATGTCAAGGTTTGACAAAATTGTAAGTACTTTTTCAAATGTACATGAACACCAAATTAAAGAGTATGTATATAATTAATTATAGACTTAAGTTATCTGCGATTCCTTAAAGTTGTCCGCATAATTCACTTAGACACTTCAATCAGGGCTAGTATCTATTGAACACTTTTATTTATTCAAAACTTGTTCCATTAGACATTTTTCGACAATAAGTAAATAAAATAAAGTGTGTGTAATACACTTGATGTGATGTGGCAAAATGACTAATTAAAAGATAACATGTGGCGTTGGGCCCAACAATTTTCCAAAATTATTTCAAATAAATTTTCCATCTATTTATTTTATAAAAGTAAAAATAAATGAGTAGCCCAACCTTAGCCCATCCCCCTTTCTTCTTCATCTACTTCCTAGCAAGATTTTATTTCTCAAAGGACAAAATTCAATTCTTTGTTAATTGCTTACATAATTATTTTTTATTCCTAATACGTGAGATCGATATATTCAAAGAGACTGATACAAGAATGATGAAGAAAGACACTGTCAATCGTCTTGAGATCAATAACAAAGAGAAATTGAGAGGACCTAAATTAATTTTATTGAATCAATATGATATTATGTTTGATAATTTTAGTGGATTTACATTTTAATTTGAATGGTAATATTTGTTCGAAAGTGACCGAGATGGACGTCGATCGGCTAACTTTTTTCAGTCCGATGTTCTTTCTTTTTTTTTCCTCCAAATTTAATTAGCTGATTCAATTTTTATTTTTTAATAAATGTTAAAAAGAAATAGAATAGAAAAAAGAAAAGGAAAAAATGGAGTGCAGTGGTCTTCATGGAGAAGACGACTTATAGGGGTGGGGTGGGGGCTCTCTTTTTTTTAAAGAATTAGTATTACTTTTAAATATATATTTGTTAAAGTTAAATTATTTAAATGCCAAGTGGCACTCAAAGAAGAAAAGGTATTAAGTTATTTTGGAAAAAATAAAAATAAAACATTATTTAAGTTTTTTCACGCACTCAGCGAAAGTGTAAAACACTTCTTTTGGCACATCAACATTTTGTGTTTAATAGGTATATTTTTTGAACAATTCAAATGTTCAATAGGTAATAAGGTATTTAAGTGAAATATGCGGATAACTTTAACGGGTTGCAGATGACTTATAATTCATGTATGTTGCTAAATTCAATCACTATCTTACCTAATTTGGTGTCTCACTTGGATCAAGAGTCAAAAATCATGGGCCCTATTACATTCTATTCTTAATTTAATGGGATAATTATGGCTTCAATTAAACACTTCAAACCAATTGATTTAAAAAATATGTACAAAATATATGGTTATACTAAAAATACATATACTTATATACACTATATACTTTGATAGTATATATATTGTATATATTTCGAGCATATTGATAAACTAGTTGGTCGAACAATATATATTCATAGATTTTCGAGAGGATGGTATCAATAATTTCTTGTTGGGAAATTCTATAATATGGTTATTTATATTTCTAAGTAAGTTAATCTATAAGTTGTATTATTGCATTATATATTTTGCAGAAAATAATTATACTAGTCATTATTTTTTGTCGTGATAAAATAGAATAAACATATGATAAGTTGAATTTTCGAAAAGCTAAACATAAATGATCAAGTTACTCATTTGATATCTGCATGATAGACGCGATTCAAGATTTAGAAAAGCTAAACATAAATGACCAAGTTACTCATTTGATATCAGCACGATAGACGCCGATTCAAAATTTAAAATGTATGAATTATATTTATAACAATTCTTGATAAAAGCCAATTCAAGATTTAAAATTTATGAATTATATTTATAACGATTCTAAATGATACACAGCAAGATAGCACAAGATTATTTTTCCTTTTTTCTTAACCTTTCTACCCTACAAAAGAAAAGTATACTTACATTCTATCTTTTTCAAACTTTATCGATAAAATTACGTTGAACATGTTATTGTTATCGTCTTAAATCTTACTTTTTATAAATTCAACAAATATATATAAAAAAATTATTTTCCCGTTCATGATTGACAAAATTGTACATTAATGACTTTAATATTATTCATTATAGTCATAAAAAAGACAAAAGTGCAATAGAACACCATCTTTAAGTTTTCAAACAAGACAAAATAGTATAGTAAGACAAATATGAAACCCTAGATTACTCAAAAAGACAAAAAAAAAATTACTTAAAAGTTACAATACACTTAAGTTACGAAGTGTTTCTCTAATATCAACATGAACAAAAAGAGAAAAAATAATAACAAAAAAAAAAAAAGATAGATAGAGAGAGAGAAACACTACAGTAAAAAAAGTAAAAATTCACCCCTTAATATAAAACTAAATAAAATTTCAAAATTTCACCTAAGGGGAATTAATTTTCTTGTAATTAAGTTTCATAATGCAATAGATAGATTAAGATTAACATTTTGTTTTTCAGATGAAGAATGCCAAACATTCAAGTTTAAGCCTCCTGAGTATGAAGAAATTGTTTCACTAAAATAGAGAAAACATAAGATAAGTTGAATTTTAGAAAAGCCAAACATAAATGACCAAGTAATTACTCATTTGATATCTCCATATAGACGCCGATTCAAGATTTAAAATTTATGAATTATATTTATAACAATTCTAGCTAGATAGACATCAATTCAAGATTTAAAATTTATAAATTATATTTGTAACGATTCTAAATTGATACACAGCAAGATAGCACAAGATTATTTTTCCTTTTTTTTTTCTTATTATTTTTTCTTGACCTCTCTACCCTACAAAAAGAAAAGTATACCTACATTCTACTTTTTTCAAACTCTATCAACAAAATTACATTCAACATGTTATTATTATCGTCTTATTCTTTTTTTTTTATCCCATTTCAACAAATATGTAAAAAAATATATATTTTCATGTTTGACAAAATTGTACATTAATAATGACTTTGGTATTCTCCATTATATGGTCATAAAAAAAGACAAAAGTGCAATACAACACCATATTTAAGTTTAAAAACAAGACAAATTAAAATAGTAGTAAGACAAATATGAAACCCTAGATTACTCAAAAAGACAAAAAAAAAAAAAAAAGAATTACATAAAAGTTACAATACACTTAAGTTACTGAAGTGTTTCTCTAATATCAACATGAACAAAAAGACAAAAAAATAATAACCAAAAAAAAAAGATAGAGAGACACTACAGTAAAAAAAGTACAAATTCACCCCTTGAAAATAAGACTAAATAAAATTTCAACATTCACCTAAGGGGGAATTTAATTTTCTTGTAATTAAGTTTCATAATGCAATAGATAGATTAAGATTAACATTTTGTTTTTCAGATGAAGAATGCCAAACATTCAAGTTTAAGCCTCCTGAGTATAAAGAAATTGTTTCACTAATCTCACTTATTATGGACGATGCGTTGCTTCTCTGAGTCGTAGGACGATGCAATGAGAGAGACAACGATAATCCACGTTCATCCTCCTCTTCTCGAACATTATCTATCTTCATCGAGCCCTCAAATTTGAATCTCTTTGATGAATCCCTATTTGAATCTTGTGTCTTCATTACCTAAGCAACAAAAAATTTGATGTACGTACTATCAGTATAGTTTAACATGTTAAACTAAGTAGATGGTTGATTATCTAAACATTGTTCGTTTATAAAGGTTAAACTTAATTGTAAACCAACATATTTTGTAATGATAAGATATATAGTCCAACCATAAAGAGCAATATAACTTATGATGTCAAGTACATTACTTTTGAAGGATCAGATACGTACCTAATGATTTATTCTAAAAAGTTCAAACAACATAGTTAATAATTTTGACCTTAACTCTAACTTTGCTAAATTAGAGATTATTTTTCTTGGTAATGCCACACCAAATGTTGATGAATGTGAATTATGTTCTAATGAGTCCAAAAGCCAAAAGGTCTTTTTTTTATTTATGTGATATGATGAAAATTTTCAAATACCTTAATGCACTGCTCATTTTGTGAAAAAAAATGTACCAAAAAGACTACTCATTACTTATTAAATAAATATGGTCCACCAAAATAAATGCACTGCTGCTTTCATATTTGTACCATACTATATGTATTAAATACCACTTGGATTTTTTTTGTTATAATATAAGATCTCAAAGAGATTTTTAAATATTCTTCAATTTCCCTTCCACATTTGTATGGTTTTCTAAATGTACCATATGTTATGACAACCATAATTTTTTTGTCAAATGCTGAGGTTATTGTATGAAGAAAAATACAAAAACTTAGGTAGTATAGAAAGACTAATTAATGTTGGAATATAATTGCAAAGCATGGAAAATTCCATTTCCCTATCAACATGTTTATTCATGTCAAAACATGACCAATGCACAATAAATACACTCTCAACAACCCATCCAACAAATAATATACATATATATATATATATATATATATATATATTTGAAATTCTATATATCGACGTAGATATTTTTGAACAATCAGATCACTTAAAATATATAATTATAGGTGAATATACATACTAATAAACAAGATAATGGACCTATAAAATGAGGCATGCAACTCCCACGAAACAAGAATTAGCAATACAAAATTTTAGTAGCTAGCAAAAATTCATCACTAATCCTATTTATCAAAAGATTAGCGACAAATTATGTCAACTATGAGCACTTTAGCGACTAAGTTTGTGGCTAATTCCACTTTTTTGTACTTGTTATTATGTTGAAACTTGTTAGTATTAGCTTTCCAAATTTTATTACCCTATGTGTTTTCCTTTTTTTTTATTGGGGGGGGGGGGGGGGCA
>JAJOOR010013056.1:0-26564 GCA_036250505.1 Solanum acaule
ACCGAAGAACCGAAGTCAAGCAAGCTACTTTTCCAAAGCTTTTCCTTTCCTCAATGCCTCCAAACGTTTACAATCTATTAAACATGCATAATCCATAAGTAAATGAGTCCATAGACACCCATATTACTATATGTCTAGCCTAGACCCAATCCAATTTTAACATATAAATATTAACGTGTGCTACCGATCACTACTCTGTTTGGCCTAACTTTTCTCTCAACCTTCATCTGACAACAATTACTATACATATGCCAATTAATACTCCCACTTTAGAATATAATAATAATAATAGATAATTAAGGTTGAGGCCACTGGTTACGAAACCAGTGGCGCTACTTCTGAACCCAACGTACTATTCCTACTTATGAAGATTGCCACTCACATATATAAATAAAATTACAGCATCTAAGACCATCCTACATTATTATCCAATCACCTGCTCAACTCAAACTTCTTAATGTTCAAGCATAAGGATAAACCTTAATTTCTCCCAATAACATAACTTTAATGATATTCAAATAATATAATACACTCGATATTTAATTATCTATCTCAATAAGTTACAACTTAGATTATAATGTGATCACATATAAACAGAATCGCGAACATCAAAGGTCACTGCGTTAATATCAGTAACTAGGATACTAACAATAGTTTCACTTCAATTCCAGCGGCCCAGCTACAACAATATGAACCCTTATCACGTTAGTTTATCATCTGTTAATAAATATTCACGTGTTCGCCTCTTTCTTTTTAACAATTAACCTTATAATAATAAATTAACTGCTCGACCCATCATTAAGCTGATTACCTCGCTGACACCAACCCTAACTCCATTCAAGTTCAACACTATAATATAATAATTCCTACACTAACATGTTATCATAACTTTCCTACATTATCATCTATTCATCTTTTTGCAAAGTAAGGAAAAATTCATGAAATACCTTTAGCCGTCGTTTCAATCTTGTTCTCCGACTGCGTCTCTTCAATTTTCTTTTTTTTTTCTTCTACTGATTGTTTATAACCCTAATTGGTATACAAGATCAATTATAAAAATAGTAAAAGTGAGCCACTATTAATTTTATGTTATTTTATTTAACCACCAACTAAGTAATTTATTAAAACTACCCCACTAATTTCATATTGTAGTTACGAATAGTCCAAAATACCCATTTAGAATCTATCGGAAAAGTCTTTTATGAAATAAAACGCTCTAGTACTCAAAACGAGCAAATGGGTCGTTACAAATTTGGATGGCGGAAACTCCGGCATAGTCAATATATGGGACACAGAAGAAGTAGTGTTATTCAAGACTAACTTAGACAAATTTAGAGGGTCTTCATGCATGTGAATTCAATAACTTTATTGAACTTACTGATTCAATTAAGCTATTTCTTATAACAAAATCCATATGTTTCAAAAGTTTGTGGTGTATATTTACTCAATTAAATTTGTGATGTATACTTACTCAATTGAATTTGTGGTGTATACTTACTCAATTCAGATTATTTTTTTTTATAAAAAAGCCTGCAAAACACAGATGTCTCTGCGCCTTGTAAGGCTTACAAGGTTAAAAGCTGCTTGCGCCTTACAGGTCGCATGGATTAAATATGTATTTAGCTATTTCTGGTAACAAGAACATTGTTTAAAATATTAAATTAATATAATCTAATTTAATTTTAAAATTTATTTTTTCTGTCCTTAATTACTTGTCCATTTTTTAATTGTATTAGATGTAATGTGCTGTGACTTATATTTTTAAATAACTATATTGCTCACACCCTTTATAATAGGATAGCCGACGCTATTAATATATCAACAATGGGACCCTCTCTTGCTTTCTCTGGGTTTCCAATTATCGTAGTTATTTTTAAGCAGCTAAAATTTCTCTACATTTTTAATTTACTACTATAAATTATAATAATTAATAATTAATATATTTTTAAAAAACAAAAAATATTTAATTTTCAAAATTTTATTGATACTATATAAAATAGGACAAAAAAAGCAACATATATTATTTATAATGACTTAAAAAGTATTAAAAATTGTGTGAATCGTATGCACTTATTAATTAAAATCAAACTCATAATATGAAAAAACCGGCTATATCCGGTAAGAAACAAAGTTACATAACTTTATTATTTATTAATTTTAAAAATAATAATAGGAGTCGTCATTTAATTTTTGAAAAATTAAGAGGACCATTTTAAAAAGGTAATTTCAAGCATGTTGCTTTGATGTTGAGGTTTCTGCCAATTTTGTTTGAACCCAAAACGCTTCTCATTACAGCTGCTGTTACGGCTGGTTTCTTGGGTTTAATTAGACAATGAGTATATATACACATAAATATTTATGGGGAACTTTCGCATATAGTTATTCAAAAATAGTTTAATTACGCATCATAGTAATGGTTTGCTAATTACAATTAGTGGCTACATGTTATAGGGAAGAGAGTGACGAGCAATATTGGGAGAGAGAGGAGAGAGGCAAGCGAGAGAGGTAAATTGTAAATGTATATCGGTTAAAAGTTGTATATAGATAACTGGTATACATATGTATTTGTATATCTAGCGAGC
The DNA here is from genome assembly GCA_036250505.1 of Solanum acaule. Taxonomy (NCBI): domain Eukaryota; kingdom Viridiplantae; phylum Streptophyta; class Magnoliopsida; order Solanales; family Solanaceae; genus Solanum; species Solanum acaule. The sequence continues at coordinate 2,583 of JAJOOR010013056.1, forward strand.
GAGATTGGAAGAGGTGGGAGAGAGGCGAGTGAGATTGGGAGAGGGAGGAGAGAGGCGAGCGAGAGAGGGCAATAATTTGTATAATTCACTCGTTTGTATAATTCACGTGTTTTTGTATAATAGAGTAATACAAAGTTTGGAATTATATAAATATGATAAAACTCAAAATAACGAATTGATATACAAACATAAACATATGAACTTTAAACAGTTATACATATTATATCATATAAATGACATTATATAAATTATATTATATAAAATCCGTAAACTACATGTTTATTATACAAACTTTAAAAAGTTATACAAAAGAAGATTGAATGTATATGGTGATAAACTGAAAAATCAAAGGAAATCATCGTCATATTATAAAAACTCGAAGTCAACTCACATAATTAATGGTTATTGTTAGTCGCAATTGCTAATAGCAAACTATAGCTATAATAAGTAATTAAATAGTATAAGTTTACTTAACCGCATAATTTATTTATTTAGATGATCAACGGTCAACTCAAATAAAGGTAAGATGTATTTTTATTTTGTGTGACAGAAAAAAATGAATAGCATTAATTATTAATTAATAAGATGATAGTGAAGTTTCATTTGTTTGTAAGCTTCAACTAAACGTATTTGTCGAAGCTACAGTAGATTCTGACATCACTGGAGGAATCAATATTCCATATGTAAACATTTCTCCTAGTTTGATTTGTAAACTTCTCTTAGTAGACAAATAGGCTGCTTTTATGTATGATCACTTGGATAAATATGCATTTGCTCTTTGCTTTGAAATCATGGATGATTTTGCAAAAGGTTATTTTAATATATTATTAATATACGAAAATGGTAGGGCTAACAAGCATTAAAAGCAAAGAAAATGATTTTAGTTTTAGTATAATTGATAGTCCATTTATTCATAGGTCACCCACCACCCATAGGTGCTAATTAATTTTCTTTCATGTGAAGCACGAACACTCTTATACTAGTCTACTTATTCACGCTTTTGTAATATATATTAATTAAATATCTTTTCATTATTTTGTCATTTTTTTAATTTGTGATTCTTTATATAATTTTGGAATGAAAATTGTACAATTATTTTCTGTGGAGAAACTTTATAACAAAAATGTGTGTCTATTTTCATAAATCCCGATTTAAAAAAAAATAAGCCATCGTAACAACAATAGACAACACAATCATTATATATGGTTTAAGATTTAAAGGGCAATCCAATACATCCTCAACCAACCGGCGATAAAGGAAAACAATATATGAAAAACATACCTTCCTCATGGTGCAGTTGGTAAAAGAGAAATTTTAAAATTTTTTGACATAATTGAGATGCTTCTTTCTAAAATACGGTTCATCGATCAATGTTTTTCAAAATTTTAATCTCACTTGAATTGAAGAAGATATGGTACATGTAACGTAATAAAAATGTCCACAAATATGTCCTCATGAAAGTGAATTTCATTTGCATGGCGTAAATAGGACAAGAAAGTGTTGCCAAATTTTTTTTTCTAAGTATTCAAATGATATATAAAAAAAAATTGCAATCAAGAGTTTTTTTTTTTATCTTATTCAAAACTTTTTCTATCCTATTCAAATTATTTTTGTTTTACAAACTTTGCACTTAAATAAATAATAAAAAGGACCAAGTGGCCAGATCAATAAAAAAAATATATAAAGAAAAATATTTTTATCTTAAGGCTTATATTTTTTTTCTTCATTTTGTGCCACAGTCATCGGTGTAATTAAGAGAATTTGGTCCTTGCAAAAAAAAAAAAAAAAAGGGATGCAACTCAATAGTCAAATATTCTTGATGAGATATATGATACAAAGACACCTTTTGGCCAATAAGTTAACATAGAATCTAACTATCTAAGTCTAACCAACAACAAATCTCAATAAATGAACTCGGTCGATAGACAGAGGCAGATTTAAGATTTCAAGGTTATGGGTGTAATATTGTGTAAATAGGGTAAACGGGTCAGTTTCTTCAATTTTAGATTATAATTCAAGTTATTTAGTTTTGTTTTTTCAATTTTTATAAATAAATTAATCAAATATGCATATTCAGTAATGTTTTATTTTAGATATTCTAATATTAAAGATTTATTGAACTAGTTTTTTTTTAAAATAAAAATAAAAATAAGAGACCTTATTTTCTAAATATATTTTTATTAATATATTAATGACAATTTTTTAAAATATTGAATTTTGTTGATTGAATTTGATAATGAATATTTATTTTGTCTCCATCAAATGTATCTAAATTTGTTACCTCCATCCCATATTAGACGGGCATCTTACTAAAAATATTTGTCTCATATTACTTGAGCATTTACTAAATTAAGATAGAATTAATGATTTTTTTTTCATTTTACCCCTACAATTAATATGACCTTTGGAAGTTTAAATAAATTTTAAAGAGTCATCATTTCATTTTTGGTAAAGTCTTTTAATGTACATTGCTATAAATAAAGGGCAAAATGATAAAGTCTTCCAATAGATTAATGATTTCTTAAACGAACGCAAATAAAGGTAAGATGCATTTTATTTTGTTTGATAGAAAAAAATGTATAGCATTAATTAAAAAACGTTATGATAGTGAAAGTTTCATTGTTTGCTTTATATTTAGCAGCTAGACTACCTTATATAACGTATTTCACTATAAGAAAAATGTGAATTACATGAGAATTTTTCTGGGGATTAGTATTAAAATTTGCAGGAAATTAAGTTTCTACGAATTTTCATACTAATCCCTAGGAAAATAAGTACTTACCACTCCACCACAACCCTTGTTGGTTCTACAATAGATATTGACATCACTGGAGGAATCAATATTCGTCATTTTCAGAATAACATATATTATTAAAAGTTAAAAAAAAAAAAAAACTAGAAATCACAATAATTAACAATCAAAAGATTTATGATTATTCATGTAAATTGGAACAGAACTAACATATTTTTTAAAAAAAATATCTTAAAAAGTAGTATAAATTTCAATAAATTAATAACATCAAATATTTTATAAAAAATTAATTGAGACAACAGAATAATAGATGTTAGATCGGTGTGCTGGCATTAATCTTCCACATATAAAACCGAACTCATATGCACTAAAATAAAATAAAATAGAGTGTTAATAACATTTTTCACTTATAAATTACTACTATCATGAAATTGATCGTCCACATTACTATTTTGTTTATGGCATGATGTCTTTAGTTTTCGGACATAAACTATTTTGTTTATTAAGTTTGTTGTCTTTGATACTCTTAGACTTTGTATTTGGAGACTAGATGTCCTTGATGCGATGACTCTCAGATTTTGGGAATGATATTTAATAGACTTTAGTGAATTTGTGTTCTTAACATTAATAAGATTTGAGCTTCCGCATAATGGTAAGTATTTCGTAAGTTGAAAAATCAATACAAGTTGGGGTTTGAATTTGTTGGTTCACCCACCTAGGAGGTTAAGTGTGGGTGTCATTCATGACTTGTTTTGGATCGTGATAATTATATATTTTTTATGAGACAAATTAATTTTATTAAATTAAAATTATTAATTATGTTTTAAAATTTTATTTTTGATTACTATTATTTTATAGCATTATTTTAAGGATAAAAGTGGATAAAATTGAGGTATCTACTGTGACTTTGTGGTCATTTTTTATTAGCTGAGGATACTGCGGTACTTTTAGCTGAGGTATCAAATTTTTAAATTGAATTGGTGTAAAAAAATGTAATTGTTTTAAAAATTAGAAAGTTTAATTCTTATATTATTTTATTGTGAATGTGTTTTCCACCACATATTTTTTTGGTGAGTTAATTCGGTGGAAAATGAGTGAAAAAACAATGTTATTTAGCAGGAAATATTATTATTTATAAAAGGAGGATTAATCCTAGTTAAGTGGTCATGCATTGTACTTTTGCAACACATTATTTTTTATATTGTTGTAAAAGAGTTATTTATTTATATAAAGATTTGAGTTGTTTAATTCAAAATTCTTAAATATTTCTAATAAAAAGTTGATTATTCTTCTTTTTTTAAAAAATTTAAATTTATTTATTTATTTCTTATAATGTTCAAAATTATTTCAAGTGAAATCAAAATTATAAAATTTCTATTAAAATATTTTTGGGTCTCAAAATTTGAATCCTTAACAAACACTTTACTAGTTTTATCCCCGAGCCACCTATAACAGTAGAATTACATAACAGTTGAGCAATTTGATAAATAAACTGCAAAACCAAATCAGATACACTATGATGGATGTCTAAATTAGGAAACAAAGAAGAAGAAGAAGAAGAAGAAGGAGGAGGAGAATATTAACATGCTAAAGACCCGTGTGTGTGAATAAGAAAAGATACCAAATATTTACATGCTAAATACCCGTGTGTGTGAATACGAAGGAGGAGGAGGAGAATATTTACATGACACCAAAAACGTAAATTTAAATTTAGTTAGGTTTTTATAATTTCAAAGAGAATATTTACATGCTAATCATATATCTGATGTGTATTTAGTGTGATTCATATATATCTGGGATACTAGATACTTATGAGAGTGGTGAGCAAGATTTGTTATGTATCTCAGATATATGTGAATCCACTTGGATATATTGTATCTAAAATAAATTACACCTAATTTTAATTGTATATGTCCCGAGATACACATATTTGGACGCGCCAAAATTTGACAAAATTCATAATATTACAAACTAGAGTATATCTAGATAATTAACTTCTAAACTAGTAGGATTTTTGTAAATTTCCTAAAAAATTCCTCATGGAGCAAAACAGGTCAATAAAGATTCCAACTCATTTTATGCCCTTCTAATTTAATTCAAATATTATATAATTTCAATCTTTTCTAATTTACTTTACTTTTTTTTTTCTTTTTTGGTGTGTTGGTTGATATTTGGATCGATTGTAGTGACTTAGTGAGTGTGACACATGAAAATTAGCTATAGCCTAATACCATCCACATCTCTATAATTAATAATTAACTAACAAGACCGTCAAAATTCACAGCTAATTTCTTTTTGCTTGGACGTAAACTATCTCAACTAGATTTTGTAGTACACATAGTCTCATTTCTAATTTGTTGTGCGGTGTTCATCCCAACAAAGTCTCATTTCTAATTAAGGAGAATATATATATATATATATATATAGCAGAAACCCAACTCAGTATGTGTTATAAAATAAGAATGTCATCAAAATTCTCAGGTAAGCAGAAATCATTGGTTTTATTCTACAAGTCATTATGTGGTTGGTCATGTACTCTAGGTACATATTTATATTTGAGATGACTTCAGAATTTAAATGCGATAATTTCAACTTTTTACAATTGTTTGCTATATTGATTGTACATTTGAATTTGGTAGCTTCAGAAAAAATCTTACGTACATATAAATTAGCATCCATTTGAATTAGCGGATTAAAACTAGTTGATATAAACATTTAAGTGTTCAAAAGCTAATTGTTTTATTTTTTTCTTATTCTATAATTGAGAGTTAGCACTTAGCAGGCAACACACCGTTAACCTGTGTCTTTACCAGTCTACTAGTAATTTTTTTTTTATTTCAAGTATTATTTGAAGCAATTTTGTGATTATGTGGGGCTTGTTTTTTTTCTTCTTTCATTTAAGCTTGATTTTCATATTTAATGGTGTGGTAAATGGATAGTTATAATTTGTTTAATTTCAAGGTTTCAACTTATATATACTTATAGAATATTAGATAATTATGGGTTTTAAAAATTACTTTGATAAAGTTTGATATTTTAGTAATTAAATGACACTCTTCGATTTTTATTGCAAAGAAAAACTTATTATAAGAAGTATTATTAAGTTTTTTTTGGAAATGACTAAATCATACCAACCAATATATATGATTTTCTCGTTGAAGCTACATATATATAATTTCTTTTTATATCTCCAAATAAAATAAAATTATATGTTATGTTGAAATATAGTCATCGGATAAATTGACAGTGTTCACATGTGATCTATCAAGAGAAATCAATCAGCAAATTAAATGAATTAAGCATTCTTTCTGTTTGACTATATAACAATTTTATTATTGATACGGAGTCATCTTTGTTAGAAAGTATTTTACTTTTTAATGTGGGATTTTTTAGCACGAATTCAGATTCAGTCGAACTTTAATATAGATACTAGATAAAATTGAAGTTGATTTGTTTGAAATTTTAAATTAATAATCTATATATACATAATAAATATTTTATTATAAATTCAAAATTTAAATTGAAGTTACTAAGTTTGATCAAATTCATAACTGATCCAACATTATATATTAAAATTTATTTTTGGCCTTACTTTTTTGTGCGGGGACAAGGAAACAACTACGTACCTACGGAAATCAACATCACAAGTGAAAATAATACTATTATTTATTCTATTTTTGTAACCAAGTGTATTTAATTTATGTATTTGTCTTATATTTAATGAAAAAAACAGCTGAGTTTTGGCAAACTCACGTCAGAACAATATTATACTTTTATGTTCTTTGGTTTGTGAATTATTATATTTTCAATTAATCATTTTTTATTGCTTAAAGATATATCTATTTTATCATGAGAGAAAATGTAATTTATAATCTCAGATATAATGAGAGAATTAAATTTCTTAAGGACAGATAATAAATTTTGTGGTCTCGAATATTTTGTATATAAACCTTTTTTTTTTTCAATTGATGTTTTCAAATTTAATATTTTTAAGAAATTAAACTTTTACTTACATTTTTCAGAAAGTGGTTAATTTTTCGAGGTTTAAAGAGATTAAAAATAAAATAGGTATGCGTGAAAAATATTGACACGTGTAAATAAAATTATTGTTTAAAATATAAATATGTAATGACTAGATTATGATAATCTCTGTGATCTTTGACCAAAACTATTTAAATTAAATAAATTCCTTATAAGTAATACAATAGGCCACATCAAATGAACTCACTCAACTATATCATCATACTAAATAAGTGAAGGTTTCTTCGGACATGTTTGTTAGTTGTAATTAATATTCAATTTGGGTTACTTTTGTTAATTCATGCTTTTTGAAGATATGTGTAGTTCTTTGAATAACACAGTCACTTCACACTTCACATCTCCTTCTTTGCTTTTAATGTTATTGTTAACTTAATTATTACAATGTCAATTAAACTTGCGGGCCTGCTTGTGTGTCACTTGGATTATTATTATTGTGCAATTTGATTAAATTTAAAAATTCTATCAATGTCATATAATTAAAATAGATGGAGTAATATATCTTGATTTTCTAAATTAGACAAACATTATTGAACAACTAATTTTAGTACAGTGAACAACAATTGTTAAAAAAAAAAAAAGTAACGTATGGGCCCGTGTTGGCACGGGCTCCAATGTGGGATTCTTCGGACGCCCAAGGGCATTTCGGTCAATGTCACTTTGGTTGTCTGGGATATTTTAGGTATTTCACAGTTTTTTCCATTGAAAAGTGTGTGCTGCATCTGCAATGACTCTCTTGTTCTTCCAATGCTCAAGCTCTCTGGTCTCCTTCTCATATTCATCTTCATCTCCAGTTGTAATATTCGTTTTTTCGTCTATTCTTTCGCGATAATTGTTTTCTCCTATTAATTTTTGTTAATGCACTTGCTTGTGGGTAAATTTTTCATGAACCTGAGTATGTTTATGTGACCTTCATATATATATATATAAATTGATACTCCAACTACTAATTTGGCTGATTATTGTTTGGTTGACTCTTCTGATTAACTTTCTCATGTATTTTGCTTTAGAAAATCGCTGATGGAAATACCCTAATGGTGTTTTTTTTAGTATTATCTTTTGGTACAAACCAATTACAAAATTAATCCTGTGTTGGAGAAAATCTGAGGCAAAAGTTCTTCGGCTAACTGTTGGTATGTGTCAACTTCTGGTATTTGGTGATTCCTCAAGCACAAGTTTTTTCCTGGAAGAAAAATCATTTTGCTTGAGATAATTCTCTGGGCCCCACTTGTAGAATTCACTTATTAGCTCTATTATATCTTAATCAAGGGATTGTGTAACTTTGGCTATATTTAGTGAGGAAATCCTTCACTACTTTTCCAGTGTCGATGTTCCTCCATTAGATCCATGTCAAGGATATCTGGCTTGAATCCAACCCCATTTCCTGTTATCTGATGAGGACCTGGTTTTCCACCATTCAATATATTACTTTCAGTTGGCTTGAGTCCATATAAGCACAACGTTAACTATTTTTGACATAGGATTGTTGTCAATTTCTTGACATGGGATTATCTTGGACGTTAAACTACTCTTTGGTTCTCTCTGCTTTCTACTTTGTCGTCACTCTTATTTTTATTTTTTTTCGTCCTATACACTTATAATTATATAAATACATATCTTATTATATAAATTACAATGTATAAATGAATTTATACAAAACTAAACAATTTGTATAAAATTGGATGTTTGTAGCGAATTATACAAATCAAAAGCTCAATAGCAAACATAAAATTTGTTATGGAGCGCAATTATGCAAACTATAGCTATAACATACAAATATGATTTTTATGTTTGGTGTGAAAGTTGCTCTTTAAAAAATATGGATCATATAAATACAATGTTGAATTTTAAAATTTGATTTGGATGCCCTTTCAGAAACTCTATCCACTTTTTCAATTTGGATAACTTCCCACATCTGATTCATATATAACTACATATTCACGTTTTCCTATTGCTTTCCGAAAATTCAAAGTAGGAGCAATTTCATTTTATTGTTTTAAAAAATTTAATATAATTCAGTTTTTTTTCACATATATATAAAAATAGAAATCATGATAATTAAAAATGTACAGAGAGATTAATTGTTAAACATGTTTGTGTTTGTCAATTCATAAATTGTCAAATGATATATTTTTTGTGAGATCGCACATGGATAGTAATTTCTTACGATGTCTCCTCCTCAAAGTGGGTCCGAAATAGTTTGTTTTTTTTTTTTGTTTAGATTTTTCATTTCAGTTTCTAGAAAAGAACTTTTTGACTCAAATTATTGTCTTGTTAGTTTGACAAATAAAATATATAATTTGACCTCGCAAGATCCTATAACTAAATATTGTCTAATTATTCTATATTTCCTGTTAGGTGATATACACATGCAAAATTCTCTATATATATTCACTGTTTATTTATATATAAATGTGGATAGCCACACACGTGGCGATCGACATGCCTGCTTCACCTATATGGTTCCACACTTAGATATATATTTTTCTATTTTTTTTTATCTTTATTTTAATTTGTTTGTCTTATTTTTTAATTTTCTTATATATCTAAAAATTGCGTTAAAAATACTATAAATCATGCTAATTGACCACTTAATTTGTTTTAAAAAAAAACATATAAAAAATTGATTGCTTATAAAAAAAATTCGATTAATTCATAAAATTAATTTATCTATGTCACATAAAATAGGACAAAAGAAGTAACATGTATTACTTTAATTTGGAAACTACGTACAAAGTATTATAATTATAAGAGGTTAGGAATTGATGACCATTTCTTTAGTTCTTTCCTTACAACCTTAGATATGCTATTTAGTCCCTCTTTTTTGCGTGTGCAATTGATGTATTTTATTCATATAGACATTTCAATTTATACTAGATGACAATTGGTGGTGCAATTAATGTATCGTATTTGTAACCAACATTTCAATTCAACATTTCAAAACTGAATTGAATTCCATAAATAGACATGTTGATACTATATATATAAGAAACCCAACTCATATGCACTTAAAAAAAATTGAGTGTTAATAACATTTTTCATTTATAAATTACTACTATCATGGAATTGATCTTCCACATTACAATTAAGGTAGCTCTCAAATTTGTCTTTGTTTCTACTATTGTAACCATAGCATGCTGGTGGTACTTACGCCGCTATTGGAGCAGTCGTATCACTACTAACGTCGATGAGCATGAAGCTCCTCAGACACCATCATCAGCACCAATTATGAATGCATCAGCAGATATCGAACTTCAGAATGTGTAATAAAATAAAAATGTCATCAAAATTCTCAGGTAAGCAGAAATCATTGGTTTTATTCTAGAAGTCATTATATATATGTGGTTGGTCATGTACTCTAGCTAGGTACATATTTATATTTGAGATGACTTGCGATAATTTCAACTTTTTACAATTGTTTGCAATATTGATTGTACATTTGAATTTGGTAGCTTCAGAACAATTCTTACGTACATATAAATTAGCATCCATTTGAATTAGCGGATTAAAACTAATTGATATAAACATTTAAGTGTTCAAAAGCTAATTATTTTATTTTTTCTTATTCTATAATTGAGAGTTAGCACTTAGAAGGCAGCACACCGTTAACCTGTGTCTTTACCAGCCTACCAGTAATTTTTTTCATTTCAAGTATTATTTGAATCAATTTTGTGATTATGTGGGGCTTGTTTTTTTTTTCTTTCATTCTAAGCTTGATTTTCATAGTTAATAGTGTGGTGAATCGATAGTTATAATTTGTTTAATTTCAAGTTTTCAACTTATATATACTTATAGAATAGAATAGATGATTATGGGTTTTAAAAATTTCTTTCATATCGTTTGATATTTTAGTAATTAAATGACACTGTTCGATTTTTATTGCAAAGAAAAACTTATTATAAGAAGTATTATTAAGTTTTTTTTGGAAATAATGTCTAAATCATACCAACCAGTATATATGATTTTGTTGTTGAAACTACATATATATAATTTCTTTTTATCTCCAAAAAAAATAAAATTATATGTTATGTTGAAATATAGTCATTGAAAAAATTGGCAGTGTTCACCTGTGATCTATCAAGAAAAATCAATTAGCAAATTAAATGAATTAAGCATTCTTCTGTTTGACTAATACTTGTATAACAATTTTATTGTTGGTACAAAATCATCTTTTTGTTAGGAAGTGTTTTATCTTTTAATGTGAAATTTTTTAGTACAAATTTAGATTTAGTCGGGATTCAATATGGATACTAAACGTCGGGTGGGAAATCATAATTTTAAAAATTGAGTCAGTAGAGGCAAAATCAGAATTTGAAGTTGATTTGTTTGGAATTCTAATTCTTTAAGTTGTTGAATTCTAAATTAATAATTTGTATATATTTAATAATATTTTATTATAAATTCAAAATTTAAATCGAAATTACTAAATTCGACCAAATCCAAACAATATATACTGAATTTTCTTTTTGGCCTTTTTTTTTTGTGCAGGGACAAGGAAACATCAATGTAGCTACGGATATCAACATCACAAGTGAAAATTTTACTATTATTTATTCTAGTTTTGTAATAAAGTGTATTTAATTTATGTATTTGTCTTATATCTAATGGAAAAAAAAAACAGCTCAGTTTTGGCAAATAATTTATATTATATGTATCACATCAGAACAATACTATAACTTATGTTCTTTAATTTGGTTTGTAGATTATTGTATTTTAGTTAAATCAGTTTTTTGTTGCTTAACAATCAGTAACATTGCCAAGGAATTATTGGATTATTTCCTTCCATGATATAATGGATTAACCGTTTTATAATAACGGTAATGTAAATTTCTTAAAAATTATATCACGTTAATATAGATCAAGTAAAATAAAATGGAGAGAAAAGTAATTTGTAACCTTGGATATATCTGTTTTATCTTGAGAGAAAGTAATTCATAATTTCGAATACAATGAAAGGTTTAAATTCCTTAAGGACGCAGGATAAATTTTATAGTCTCAAATATTTTATATGTAAAGTTTTTTTTCAAATGATGTATTCGTCTGTTTGAATAATCAAGCATTGACATGTGTAAATAAAGGTGTTTTGTTATTTAGATTATAAATATGTAATGACTAGATATTGATAAGTTTGATATCTTTGACCAATATTATTTAAATTAAATATATTCAATCCATCTTCCTTTTTTTTATTACATAATAATATAACTTACTTTCCTTTAATTACAAACTTGAAAAAAATTATATTATATACTTTTATGAAGAAACGATAAAAAATCAGTCAAATAAATTTAATTAGTAAATTTTTGCCTTCTTTTGGTTTTGAGCTAGATGACAATTTTATTTTGGGAAACTTACATAAATATACTATAATAAAAAATATTTACCATTTATAGCAATAACATTCTTTTTTCACTTGATCATTTTTAATACATTTATAATACATATTACAAAGAATAATTTATTATTCACATATAATACAATTTTTATTGATGGATAATACATTTATCACACATTTTAATACATTTATAATACAATGTGTCAATTTCTTACCAAACAAGCATAATATATTTTTAAAAACAATTATAATACATATATATTGCATACATAATTTACTTTTAATACATATTGCAGTTTTAATATCGTATTGCTATAAATGGTAATAAATAAAAAGTATCGCTAAAATCAGTAAATATTTATTAAAAGATACCAATCTAAGTAATTTTTCCAATATTTTGAACTTTTTAAATTTTATATTCAATTCTTGGTAGTGGAATTCATGTAATAAATGACATAAATACCCTTCTCATTATCACAATTTCTTTCTATAGAAGAAGAAATTCAATTGATATAAAATATTTTCTCTTGGGTAATATAGGACAAAATAATAAATGTATATGTTAGTTTTCACATTGGGGTGGGGTGGGGGGTGGTATTTTTTCCATTGCTATATAATTGTCCTCTGTCTCACTCTTTTTTCTTCACTAAACACTCAAAAAAAATGGCAAACACAATTTTTTTTTGCAGTTCAACTATAGCTAGTGAGATTTCTTGATTATTTGTATGTTTCTTTGTTATAAAGATTACTTTTTTATGCATTTTTTTTAATTGTATGTTTACATGAGGGGTTAAATCTTTGTTGTTTATTGATGTCTTCAAAGGACTTCATATACCTTCAACTTAGTGATATCGAGTTGATATACTTGACGTTATAAAAGTCACTCATATATGTTCATAACGTTACACAAATGCTCTAGATATATATACTCTTTTTTTGGCTAACGGAAGTGAAAAAAATGATTTTACATTTATTTTTTTATAATCCAAGGTATGTTAGACCATTCTTGCAAAGTTCATGAATATATTTGATCTTCTCTCACATGAATTTTCTTTTTTGTCTTATTTAATTTAATGACTAATAAAAAAAATGGTTTTTTTTTTACTTTCATTAGTCGAAAAGGATATATATATGAGCCATTTTTTTTAATTGAGTGGCATATCATCTCTAACTCGCAAAGTTGAGAGGTATATCCGACGTTTTCCCTTTTCATAAAGATTACTCTTTTATGCATTTTGAAACTAGTGTTTACATGTGGGGTTAAATAGTTGATTATATGTGCTTTTACTTACAAAATCTTGTTGTTGTTTTTTCTCTTAGTTTGATTTGTAAACTTCTCTTTATGTATGATCACTTGTTTTTTGTTTCATCTTTGTATTTGTCTGGTTCAATGATTATGTAGATAACATATCGATGGCGCGCGCTAATGATGTCGTCTGTGGAAAGTGGAAACCAACAACTCTGTGCTGATCCTTTGCCTTTTGCAAGAAGGTTAGAATCTTTACATTGATTGAAAAGAAAGAATTTTTATTGTTAAAAATGAACTTTTGTAATGTATGTGTTGATTTTGTTAAATAGTTATCAGTTGGAAGCCTTGGAGGCTGCATTGAACCAGAACACAATTGTTTACTTGGAGACTGGTTCTGGAAAGACCTTGATTGCTATTATGCTTCTTAGAAGTTATGCTTACCTGCTTCGAAAACCATCTCCTTATATAGCTGTTTTCTTGGTTCCAACTGTTGTTTTGGTGTCTCAAGTATACACTTAAACTTTCTCTTTTGTTTAGTGTTAGCAAAGGCGCGCTTAAGTCCTGAAGTGAGGCGTTGAGTGCTTTGACTCCCTTTATGTGTGCTTTAGTGTCGTCATTAAGGCACTAAGAGAAGACGCGAAGACGCTAAACTGTTGATATTTGATCACTTTATAGTAAAAACAATTAATTTCTTTGTTCATATATTTGTATGTTTTCTCCATTTGTGTTTTTTTCTCAATAAAGCTCGCGCTTTATTTGCTCTTTGCACTTAAATCCCCAACAGATCTGAGCTTTTTTACTTTTTGTCTAAAGATGAAACTGCTTTTTCCCATTAGTTGTCTCATGCTTTGAGTTTGTCGTTGTACTGTTTGAGGTTCAAAATTGTCTATTTGACTAGTGCCAATGCTGTCGATTTTGTGATTACAAGCAAGGAGATGCTCTGCTAATGCATACAGACTTGAAAGTCGGAACATATTGGGGAGAAATGGGGGTTGATTTCTGGGATGCTGCTACATGGAAACATCAAGTGGACGGCCACGAGGTGTGTATGGACTATAATAGTTACTTGAGTTGTCGTTGTTTGTTTTACGATCCTTTTTTTGGCATGGCTCTCTTTGAATTAAGTTAGGCATTGTATATATATTACTTGTATGTATGTGTCATAAGTAATCACAGTAAGGTTTCGTCTTTCAAGTACTTGTTATGACTCCAGCTATACTACTTTCTGCTTTGAGGCACAACTTTTTGCAGATAGATATGATAAAAGTTATAATATTCGATGAGTGCCACAATGCATGAGGCAAGCATCCCTATGCAAGCATAATGATGGTACGTTGTTCGTCTGAGCATCATGACTTAGTATGGTGCTTGAGCAATTCTTGTCTTAGATGATTGAACATTGTTGTTATTCCAGGAATTTTATCATCGCCAATTAACCCATGAGAGTGCACAACTTCCAAGAATATGCGGGATGACTGCTTTCCCTATTAAGTCTAAAGGTTGATGAAATTTGAGATGTTACTATATTATACTGTTAAGTAACTATTTTTCTCATTTATGTGAATTCTCATGTTTGTGCAGGTCCTAGAACGCCAGATAGTTATTGGCGCAAGATTCGTGACCTTGAGAATCTTATGCATTCTAAGGTTCCCTCATAGTTGCACTTATTTTCTTGTTGTCATTTATGTTGTATAAGAAGAAAGACATAAACACATATTTAGATATATATATTCGGTTCGTCTAAATGATATACATAAATACTTGCTGTTAGGACAAGGCTCAAGTGTGATGATGAAACATTGGCATTTGACTTGGACGTTGATAGGATGGGACGCGTGCAAGTTCGACTTAATTATAGTAAAGTTGTTACACTTACTGCTGAAGAGGTCATTATAATTTTGATGGCTCTTATCATCTCTTTACTCGTTACCTGTAAAAATGGTTGGTGATACTTTTTATCTATCTATCTATCTCTTTCTCTCCAGATTCGACGGTGTCAAAGGTTTCAAGTCAGTGTATTTAGAATTCTTCTTGACCGTGGTCTGAGTAAACTGCAGGACGCTTTGGCTGCAGGTCAATTGCCTATTTGGTTCTGCAGTTTTCGATTATCTTTTGCTCCCATCTGTGGGTATATCCCCTGAAATAAACTGGAAATGTGTGAATTCTTTGTTGTTTTCGTCACAAGTTCTTGGGGATAAGCATATGGATTGGTGTTCTACACAAGATCGTAAACGCAGTGTGAACACCAAAACTGGGGTGGTATGTAGTTGCCTGTTGGAGAATTCATTGGTCTTTACACCTCATAATGGCAATATATACTGCAATATCGATTTTTTGGATAACTTGGATTACAACTCATTGTTGAATATGAGAATTGGAGAATCCATTACTTATCAAGAATACTACAAAAAATGGTATGTACAATTACCTTTCGATTTCCATGTATAATCTTTTGGTTTCAAGATATTAAGGTATCCGCGGTTTACAGGCAAGAGATCAAACTATGCTTTGAAGAACCACTTCTAAGGGGAAAACGTATTTCGAAAGTGCACAATTACCTTCAGAGAAATATAACTCAGAAGGCAAAAGGTTTGATCATTTGGTTCTCATTTTGTTATAATGTTTACGAATTACGTATGATCACACTTAGCTTTGGCTTCTTTTACAGATTCAACTGATTCATCTATTGAGTTGCCTCCTGAACTTTGTTTCGTTGTCATGTCACCTGTCTCTATTTCTACCCTTTATACGTACTCATTTGTTCTTTCGATCATGCATCGGATTGAGTCATTGGTTATGGCCTCACACTTGAATAGTATGCTTTTGAATGACTGCAAACTGAACGTTTTCATCCCAACCGCTAAGGTATGTGCTGCTATGATCTTATCTCATATCTTTGAACTTCATACATACACTCACGCTCAAGTTTCCATCAGTAGGCTAGTGTTCTCACAACTTACTTCTTGTTTTATTATTTTAGGTTTTGGAAGTAGTGACAACAAGGAAATGTCTCGAGAAGTTTCATTTGGAATCACTTGAAACACTTGGAGACGCTTTTCTCAAATATGCTGTCAGTAATCAGTTGTTCAAGACTCACGAAAATCATCACGAGGGTCTTCTCTGCGTTAAAAAAAAGTAAAATCATTTCCAATGTTGTACTGTGCAAGCTTGGATGTGCTCGTAAAATACCGATAGGTATTCTTTGGTGATCTTTTTGTTGGGTTTACTTGGAGTTTTGGTAGTATCAACTCCATATCTCTAATAAATACCTTTTGATTACAGGGATTTATCCGTAATGAACCGTTCAATCTTTAAGCGTGGATCATTGCTGGTGATAGTTCTCAAGTTCACAGCTTCAACGAAGAGTTCATGACGTCTTCAGATAAAAATATATAGTAGGATAAAGCAGAAGATTAGAAGTAAGAAGGTAACTGATGTGGTTGAGGCACTAATAGGTGCCTACCTCAGCTCAAGCGGGGAAGTAGCCGCTTTATCATTAATGAAATGGCTAGGGATGGACATCGATTTTGTTGATGCACCGATTCAAAGGCACTTCCCCTTGAATGCTGAGAAGCTAGTCAATGTACGGTACTTTGAATCCCTGTTACATTACAAGTTCCACGATCCTTCTCTGCTTGTTGAAGCACTTACTCACAGATCTTACATGCTACCTGAGATTTCGCGATGCTATCAGGTTATTCTCGACTATAAATTATCATCTAGCTCACTCTCTTTGCATCGTACTCTAAATTTAATGCTAACTAATACTTGTGATGTGAAACTCGCGAAAAAGTCATAGTATTTGTGCTTTTTTGCAGATATGATCACCTGGTTATGCAAATGTTAGAATTTCTCGGAGATGCAGTGCTAGATTATGTCGTTACAACACATCAATCTGCAGTTAAGGCTAGCCTGCACAAGCACATACTTCATGATCCGCCTGATCTGCAGAGGCAGATATGTAATACTATTGAGGATTTCAAGAACTTGAACCTTGTGTCCACGTTCGGATGGGTGAGTTTAGTGGTTGATACTGGTTTCTGGCCAAAAGTATAGTGTCTTAAGTGTTGGGGAAAAAACAGTCCTGATGTATGGAGATATTAGATTCTTTTGGTGGTGTTTTTTTGGCACTTTTTTGTGAATAGTAAAGCAATTCTCGAGCCTCTGGACTCTGACCTGGTGGTTAGAGCTTAGGTGTTGATGGATTGGTTAGACTCTTGTTTTGCAAAAGCATGGTATCTTAGTGGTGGGATAGTTTTGCTTTTGCTGACAGAAATCTAAGTGGAATAGGCATGACGACGGGGCTCATTGTCCACTGAGTTACGAATTTTCTGTTACGAAAAAAAAGTGTTCATGTATTGAATACATGATGTTGATATATTAGATTCTTTTAGTGTTGCTTGAAGTGTTATTTAATCCAAGATTTCAGTACTCTTTTAGTTGCTACTGAAGCAACTAGATATTATCCCTTTTAGGTTCCCCTGATTTCTGAACTTTGTCAGCTTCCAGACTCTTAACTAGCAATGTAAGAGCTGACCGTTTTGCTACTTTACTTTTGTAACTATTATGCATCTACTTGATGCCAGCAATATAGTTGATTACTTCATAAAAAACTGGATTTGTTCGGGGTTATTTTCTTGTCTTGACTCTCTTACTTCTCTGCCTATGTGAGCATTTGTTAGATAAGCTTGGTATATGTTGAGCAGTTGGGGGAATGTGACTGAAGCTACTTATCTTCTAGTTGCTAGTAGGTCTTGTATTGGTAAAAGAAATGAAGTTTGATAATTTGATTTATAGCTTATATCTTGATGAATATGATTCCTTGTTTTCTTTTTCCTCGCTTTATCCTACATACATTAGTTCTTACTTGCTAAGCAGACAAACGTTTAATGTTCATTGCCATTTGATTTGTTGAGGGTTGTGTATGGGAACTTGCTTAGGACTATTTTGTGCAATTTTTTATCCTTGTGGGAGAGATGACTGCTTAACTGAACTTTTTTTTATTGGTTTCAGCCGAAGCAAATCCAGGAGATCAAGGATTTCCTCCTAATAGCAAGGAGGAAGGATGCACGATCTGTCAAGATCAAGAAGAATAAGGACATGGTTAAGTTCATGGTTCGCTGCTCCAAGTACCTGTACACACTGTGTGTGTCCGACTTTGAGAAGGCTGACAAGTTGAAGCAGTTACTTCCTCCAGGTATACTAATCTACACTTATGTTACATTGTTCCAGTTGTCTAGTTTTACTTGCTCTATAGTTTTTCTACTCATCGATGATCATGAATCTCATTGTTTCTAGTATATTTTGATATGTAGGTTTGAGCATCCAACACCTTTGAAGATGGAAGAGTTAATGTTTCCCCTCCCCCCTAAGATTGATTAGGCGATACTCGAGAATTTGAAGAACTTTTGTGTTCCTTCGCCATTTTCTTATCATGTCGAATATCTTAAATTGATTGAGTGACTTTCTAAGTGAAATATCAATAGTTGAGTGATTTTCTAAGTGAAACATCAATAGTTGAGTGACTTTTGAGTTATAAAACAAAATTTAGTGACTTTCTAAGAGAACAACTCAAAGTTGAGTGACTTTCTAAGTGAACAATTCAAAGTTGAGTGACCATCTGAGCAGAGGCGTATTCAGAATTTTGAGATGATGGGTGCACTGTTATATAAAGGTTGATCTATGATATAAATTTGATCGGTTCGACATTTAGGTTTTAACTACTGAAAACCGTTAAAATTTTAAAATTGTAGGTCTAAAATTAATTCTTATATACCAATTACCACTTAAAGAAGTGTTATCTAATTTTATAAAGAAAAATAAAACAAGATAAATATAAAATTCAACTTTCTAACCTCGCGGAGAGAGGTGCACCCAGTCATAATCGCATTATCTGATACTTGAAGTGTGGGTTCACGCATCTATATTTCAATATTTTTAAAATTATAACACTACTATATATGATCTGGGGAGGGGACCATAGGTTCACGTGAACCCGGTGACCCCCACTTAGATACGCCTCTGCATCTGAGATATTAAAATTGAGATTTTGATAAAAGATAAAATAAATTTAAGACATGGCATACCTTTAATATTATAGTCCTTTTATCTCTTTTTTAGCATCTACTCTTGGTCAATATTTGTTCCTTGATGTTTCAAGCCAAATAGAGAGACACTAAAAATTCAAAGCCTTTCTTGATCTATCATTTCAAATGTGTTGGAGATACAATACCTAGCTTAGCAGTCAACCTTTGCTATCCCAGAAACCACATAACAGGGAGGTGTTTTGAAATACCTTTAAAAATCAAGTAAACACCAATCGTCAACTAAAGAAGTCTAAAATTGATAGCGATCAATAACCGATAAGTCAATATCTTAATGGTTCTATAACGGTTTAGCATTTCTACAAACTGATAACCAATAAGTCTAATAGATAAGCTTCAAAACCAAACCAAACCGAACTGAGCGATAACGCACACGCCCAATCCCCAAAGAGATACGTTTTAATCAACTTTTGCAAATTGTTAAAACAACAGTTTTATAATTTCACACTTATAAATTACAATGATTGATTTCAACTTCATAGCTAGCCTATGAACTGAAGGATAATTTTAAAAATATAAATTGTTGGGTCCGTGCTAAGTACGAGCAGGGGCGAACCCACCTTATAAGAAGGGGTGTCATCCGGAACTATTTAGTTGAAAATTTTAATTAATATATATATATATAATTCTTATAGTTTGACTCTAAAAAGGAAATCATAACAAATAAAAGTGTATAGAGAGAGTAATAAATAGGTAATTAAATTTCAAGAAATTTAAAATAAAAGGTTGAAAAAAAGAATTAGATAGACAACATATATTGAAAATTGAAAACATATAAATAATAAATGGGCCCAAATGAGGTCTAACTTTTCGGCTAATAAAGTAGTAGGTAATTAATGGTGTTAAATTGTCCAATAATATAAATTTTAAAGGTAGAACCATAAAAGAAGAATGTACAACACTATCTAAGCACATTTCATCCAACACTTGTCATGTGCTAAGTAGTAGATATTTCCACTGATTATATATAGTAAAATATAGACGTGTATATATAACATATGATGACAACAGCTAATACAAACTCCTGGATGGCTGTTGGCTTGTTGGTTAAGTGCTTTGTTAAAGTGGTTGTCACCATCAGTTACCAAAAGAAAAACTTTCATTCTGAAGTGTCATTCGAATCCCAAAGCCTACCATTTGAGCTCTTCAAATTAAACAAATCAATCAATCAAGATTCATTTTTGCATATGTTTAGATGTTAACTTACTTGACCACAAGTTTGAACTGTATTATAGCTTGTTTGGTCAAATTTTTGCATGTTAAAAATGTTTATTTTTTAAAAATAAGGTATTTAGTCAAGCTTTTGAAGAAAAATAAATGTGCTTTGAGAGTAGCAAATGTTGGTTTTCCATATCTAAAAAAATAGCTTTGGTCTGAAAGCAATTTTTTGAAAAGTATTTTTTGAGAAAAATACATTATTTACTTGGCCAGACACTAATTATTTCTAAAAAATATTTTATAAATATTAGTCAAGCATAAACCACTTCTCGCCAAAATAATTTTTTTGAAAAAGCATTTTGAAAATAAAAAAAAAAACTTTTTAAAATAAGTTTGATTTTAGAAGTTTGTTCAAACAGGACTATTAATCCTAAATCTAAAATTCTAATGTTCAAAAATTAGTTGATTTTTTCTCTAATTTGTTCTTTCCTTTTTAAGTGACGACACCACTTTCAGAGGATAATTATTTCTTTAATAATGCTAATGCATGTATTAAAACTCATTACGTTACTAATGCATAGAATTTCATGGTATTTGAACAAAATCCTTCCCTGGAGTTCCCACTACAAGTCACCAATGTTACTTTTTGCTATAAGAAATTAAAGTTTTAGACGGCGACGTGCACATGCATGTGTCTATGAAATAATTATTGAGTATCTCTAAGTAGAGAATTTACGTGTGTTTTAGTTTAATCTCTAAGTAGAGAATTTACCTATTATATCTTCAATTAATTACTTCGAAAAATGTAAAATTTCTCGAGAATCTTAAGTTTTTTTAATTTATCTACTTTATAATTAATAGGGATAAAATAGTAAACTCATTATGTCAATCATTATTTTTTCTTAATAAATATGACAATTCAAAAGTAGACAATCTATATATATATATATATATATAGCATGCCCGTGCTCAGTGACGTATGCAAAAATTTCTAAAAATGATATCGTCACTTAAAGGAAAGAACAAATTAGAGAAAAGATCAACTAATTTTTGAACATTAGGGTTTTAGATTTAGGATTAATAATTTTGTTTGATCAAACTTTTAAAATCAAACTTATTTTTAAAAGTTTTTTATTTTCGAAATGCTTTTTAAAAAAAAATATTTTGGCGAGTAGTGAGACAAGAATGTCTATTAACTTCTGTACATATACTCTTATCAGATAAGAATCTTGCGCGCACATGTGTTTAGTCAATGTGTGCTTTTGGTATTAGCAATAAATTAAAGGAGGATCTTCTTGTGAGGGAAAACGAGTATTTTAGACTTTCGTGGTAAATTAGGCCTAATAAAGTGTCACATTCATTAAAAAATTCTATAAAAGAACAATAATTTAAAAGATTAAAATAAATGTAATAAATAATCTTAAATGACGTAAAAATATTATAAATTAATATCTTTAAATATTTTTAAAAAAACATATAAAATTTGATTGATGCTTCAAATTCTAATTCTGCCGCATAAATTGAGACATAGAGAGTAATATATATTATTTTAAAAATTACAATGAATTATAATAATTAACAACTTAAAATATTTTTAAAAAATTATAATTTTTTCAAAGGATTCTAAAATTTTCATTTGTGTCACATAAATTGAAGGCATAATACATAAACATGACCCTTAACTTCGCGTCAGTTGACAATTATGTCCTTTAACTTTGGGTATGCACAAGTAGGCACTTAAACTTGTATAAAATTGAGCAAATTGGCTCATTCGTTTTACATGGCACCATACATGGCAATTTTGTGTCCTACATGGCGTCCTACGTGTATTATGCCATGTAGGACACGAGTGTCTATTTGTTCAACTTTATACAAGTTTAAGTGTATACTTGTGCACAATCAAAGTTGGAGGGCATAGTTGTCCGTTGAAGCCAAGTTATGAGTCATATTTATGCATTATGTCTAAATTGAAACTGAAAAGTAACATATGTTGGGCCCGTACTGGCATGGATGTCCATATCTAGTGTGAGTACAAGAGTCATAAAATACAAATATAACATAATACCAAAAATTTCCTCATAAGATTAAGCGATCTAGTTTTCCACTTTTCCATATTATATTATTATTCTATATATATTAGCAAAAAAATTACAAGATTAATACTTACTAAACAAGGATTAAGTTTTAAGAAAGATATGGTATATATCACCATGAACATGAACATGAACATGCACATTACTGTTAAGTTTGTTCTCAACATTGCGTTGATCTTTACTATCCTAAGCATGGCTATTTGGTGGTGGTGGCGCCGCCGCCGTAGTGGCTGAACGTAGACACGATTTACAGAAGCTACTAGAAGCTACTAGAAGAGAAGAAAGAAGAACTCCATTTATGAGCTCAAAAGGCTAACTTGTACAATTACATGAACATGTATTTATAGTCGTTTATGTAACTAACTATTGAAAGAATTAGTTATAACAACTTTAAGAGAAAAGACTATACTACCCTTAATCATCCTAACCACCTCTTAACTACTTAACAACCAACTACTTTGATGAAGTCTCATTACTCCCCTTCAAGCTAGGAGGGGCAAAAATGTTCAACACTCCTAGCTTGGATAACAAATACTCATGTTGACTTCTGGACAGCCCCTTTGTCAAAATATCTGCTGGTTGTTCTTTTGTTGGGATATAATTCACTTTGATTGAACCTTGTTGTATCCTTTCCCTTATGAAGTGACAGTCAATTTCTATATGTTTTGTCCTCTCATGATAGACTGGATTTGCAGCTATTTGTATTGCTGCTTTACTGTCACTGTATACTTGTATTGGCAACTGCACTTCAACTCCTACTTCCTTTAACATCCCAAGTAACCATACTAATTCTGATACAGTCGATGCAAGACTTCTGTACTCAGCTTCAGCTGAACTTTTGGAGACTGTGGTTTGCTTCTTTGCTTTCCATGACACTAAAGAGTTGCCTATCTTGATCATGTAGCCTGTAACAGATCTCCTGGTAAGTGGACAAGAGGCCCAGTCTGCATCACAACATGCAGTAACCAATTCATTTGAAAAACTAGTTAATAGCAGACCCTGTCCAGGCTGTTTCTTGAGATATCTCACCACCCTTAAAGTTGCATCCATATGTGACTTCTTTGGCTGCTGTAGGAACTGACTTAGAGTCTGAGTGCTAAATGATATATCTGGCTCAAAGGGAGGAGGATTGCCCAAGCCTTATAAGGAGTCCACCCATCTCATTAACCACCGATGTGGGACTTTTGTCATTCTTTAACACCCCACCTCACGCCCAGTGCTTAGCATCTGGTGCGTGGGCAATTTTGATTTTG
>JAJOOR010013057.1:0-19297 GCA_036250505.1 Solanum acaule
GCGAGAGAGGGCAGAGAGTGGGAGAGAGGTGAATTGTATATGTATATCGGTTAGATAATTGTATATTATACATATGCATTTGTATATATGGCAAGCGAGATTGGGAGAGGGAGGAGAGAGGCGAGCGAGAGAGGGCAAGAGTGGGAGAGAGGTGAATTGTATATGTATATCGATTAGATAATTGTATATTATACATATGTATTTGTATATTATGGCGAATTATACATATACAAACATGGCTAATTATACAAACTCGAAGTCGGCCCACGTAATTAATGTATAATGTTAGTCGCGAGTGGTAATTATAACAAACTATAGCTATGATGAGTAATTAAGTAGTATAAGTTTGTTTAACCGCGTAATTTTCCCTAATTTTTATACCAAAACTCTAATCATATTTAACTTGATTCATATGTCGTAAGAAATCAATTTATTTTTCAAAAAAAAATAATTATACGAAATATGAAAAATATTCTCCTATCAAACACACCCTACTATCTATATATAATATAATAAACATTAAAATAAATTGTCGGAAATTCCCAAGTCTTGTGTAGAAAAATAAAACAAATCCAACAAACACGGCCTTAAAGTGAAGTGACGTCACAAAAAATATAAACGGTCAGATTCTTTCCGTCTACAATCTTGTACACGCTTCCTCACGGTAATGCAAATTAGTAAATGTCCATAGTCCGTACCAAACTTGACTAATCCTAGCCGTCCTTTTATTTGACGATTGAAAATCAACGGTCAATATCTCACAATAGCTAAAGCCCCCTTGTCTTCAAAACCTAACATTTATCATTTCTGAAATTCTACTCGTCTGCATATCCAGTTTTCTAGCGGCGATTTTCCGATCATCTCCCTACTGTACAGTCTCTTTCCCTTGTTCTATGTGCATGTGTATGTTTGAATTTATGTATATATTTGTATTTTTTTCTGTATTTGTGCTTGTATGTATGTTTTTTTAAGTTTCGACTCTGAAATGTAATTTTGTGTGAGTCGGCGAAATGATTTAGGTGTTTACTGTTTGGAAAATGTTTGAATTGTAAGATCTGATCATCAGGTGAGTGTTTTAGATGTTATTATGGGACGATTGGTGGTTAATTTGGGCATAAATTGGTTTGTGTGTTTAGATTTATAGGCATATTTTTTTATTTCTGTATTTGTGTATGTATGCATGTTTTTTTAGGGTTCGACTCTGAAATGTGACTTTGTGTGAGTCGAGAAATGATTAGGTGTTTACTGTTTGGAAAACGTTTGAATTTGTGATATTTGACTATAAGGTGAGTGTTTTAGATGTGATTATGGGTTGATTGGTGGTTAATTTGAGCAGATATTGGTTTCCTCTTGTTGTATGTAGTTAAATTTGCTTGATTTTGGTGCAACTTAGAACATTAGGTTTTTTATTCTACGGCTATGGTATGTGCTTAGAGGTGAGTAAGGTTCTAAAATCCTATGGTCTCACTTCCCTGTTGCTTGGTAGTTGGTAGGTTTGTGCCTCCTTGCTTGAGATTTTGGAGAGAAAGAGATGTATGATAGTGAAATATGAGCTTATTTTAGTTAGTAATTGGAAAAGACTGAGGGCCTGTTTGGATTGGCTTTTGGCTTATGACTTATAAGCCAAAAGCCACAAGTTAGGATTTCTAACTTATGGCTTATAGCTTATTTTTGTTATTTTGGCTTTAAAATAAGTGCTTATAAGCACTTTTTAACTTTATCTAAACACTTCAAAACTGCTTAAAAGTTATTTTGGCTTAAAAGCACCTAAAATAAGTCGATCCAAACGGGCACTGATTCTGCTGGAAAAATTTCTGATGAAGGAAGTTTTGGAGTGTCTTTTCATTTCGAGAAGTTGTAATGACTGAGGCTTGGGTGAGGAGAATATTCTTGCGAGAGTCAAATTGAATTGAGGCATTAAAACAAGTTAAAATGTTTGTTATTAAGTGTAACTTTCTTATATGCTCTTCTAGACTAGATACTTAGCTTATTTTCATCCCTTTATACACGGAGTAACGAATGTTTAGGTAATAAGGGCTTGTATGTTATCTTCCTTAGTTCTAAGCAATGAGAATATCACAATGACACATTCAAGATGGTATTCATTTCATGGTTGAGCAAAAGGTGTCCGGTGTGGCTGTTAAAAAAGCAATTTACAAATGGTTTATTCAATGTGTTGCTTGTTGAGTGCAATTTCTTTTAGTATTCTCAATAAAAAAGGTAATGTTGGATTGATATGTTTTTGTTGGCTGAAAAACATATTATTTGTTTCCAAAGTTCAAGAAACCTATTTTAGGATGTAGGTGTGGCTCAGATAAACTACATGCTATGTAACATAACATGTATATTAATTGCCTCAATTGTAACCGGGAAAAAATAGTTGCCTTGTTTTTCACCTCCATTCCACAGGTTTCTTCCCTTTTTGCGTCTTATTTTTTTTAATTTGCTGTGCAGTATATTGATATTCAAATGAGTCGTCCACAGGAACCACACCGCCCTTTTCTCCCATTTGGAAATCCTTTCAAATTTATATTACCTAAGGGCTCATACTTGTCACCTAAGCTTCTTGCTCTGTTAAATGCCTTTGAGGAGTCATTAGCAGAGAGGGTTAAGAATCTCAAGCCAGGAGGCAAGGAAGATATCCTCACGTTATCATGGATGACACAAGCAATAAGTACACTTTGTGCAATTCATACAGACGTGAAAACACTTATTACTGAACTTGAACTTCCCGTATGTGACTGGGATGAGAAGTGGATAGATGTGTACTTGGACAACAGTGTGAAGTTGCTGGACATTTGCATTGCTTTCAGCTCTGATATCTCAAGGCTTAACCAAGGCCACCTTTATCTTCAGTGTGGCTTTCATAACTTGGATGGAACCTCAAACCAGTTCATCAAGGCTCGTTCCTCATTTGACGGATGGAAGCAGCATATCAATTCAAAGAACCCAAGACTAGAGAATTGTTTTGCCATCTTGGACAGCCTCACTGAATCACTGAACCTACCTAAGATCAAGAATTCTGCAAAAGGTAAGGTTCTAATGCGGGCAATGTATGGAGTGAGAGTAGTAACTGTATTCATATTAAGCATGTTTGCTGTCACGTTTTCCGGTTCTACAAAGGAGTTGAAAGACCTGCAGATCCATGAGACTTGCTTGTGGACAGAAGCATTTGTTGATGTTCGCGATTTTATCAGTCAGGAAATCAGGAGAATATATTCAAGTGGAAGGATCACAGCACTGAAAGAGCTTGAAGTAGTGGATACAAGTGTGAAGAAGCTGTACCCCCTCATACAGAATGGAGTAGATCCTAATGAAGCTGAGCAGTTGCACCTCCTAACTTTGAATCTGACTGAGAAGGCGGAAAAACTTTCAGGAGGACTAGATCTGCTAGCAAAGGAAGCAGATAGATTCTTCCATATCCTTTTAACTGGACGCGATTCTCTGCTCTGTAACCTTAGAATTGATAGTACTGTTTCTAACCCAGCGGAAGTGAACAACAATGTAGAAAGGAAAGAGGTGAGGTGAACCTTAGATAGAGGAGGATGTGTCCTGTGTATACAGGGGGGTGGTGTGTGTTTCAGTTTTAAGGTTGAATTCCATGTACTATTAGATACTGCAATATATAGTAATTGTGAAAAGGGTGGTTTGTGGTATGGTTTCAAACGGGTCGATATATGTTTGGATTGTCATGTTATGTTAATGAAGCATAAAGTGGTTTATCGAGTAGATACAACAATGTTAAAGCTTGGGTTGCCAATAGGTGTGTATGCTCTATTCTCCCTAACTTTATTTATGAGCTTATAATGAATGTATGTCGTTGATATGAATATTGAGGATTCACATAAAGATACAAATAGCCCTAGTGATGTTGGGATTGAGGCATAATTCAACAGTAAAAACCTACAAAAAGAATTCAAAATTTGCATAATTATATATGCCAACACAAATTATTGCACATACACATGTATATTTAGTTTACACTTGCATAGCTGTTTTGTTGTTTTCAGTAGTATTCATACATACAATATTACACTTGCTATAAATAATATATCTATCTTATATAAAAATGTGTAAGAAGTGTTTATACATAGTTTTAGGGCTTATTTAGTTGGGGAACAAGTTATCTTAGGATTGTTATTCAATCCTCAATGTGGAACATTAACAACAGTACAATTTCAGGATTTTATCCCAATCAAACATGGGATAAACTAATTCTATAAGTAATTCCCGAGATTAGTTATTCCTTATCTTTCGTATCAAATGAGCATTTACATTATTATACAAAATTGTACAAACAATGAACTTCTCTCCTGTAAAAGTTGAACTCACAAAACTCCACTCTAAAACAGGTCAAAAACTTCCAAGTAACTTCAAAATTTAACAACTTCAAGATAATAATCCCAACAAACCTCAATCATCAACTTATCAAAAACGTTAACAATCACAAAACTCATTTGTACAATCAATACAAGTATCACTAAATCAATTTCCAAGTATCTAAAAATGAAAAACAAAATCTCAAACCACAATTTCAACCCTCGATTTTTCACATTGTCAATTCCAAATAGGTTTTCCAGTTTCCTTAACTTTTGATCAACCCACTCTCTTCATAAATCAATTATGACAATGGAGTTTGAGGCACATATCATATAACAATGGCAGATGTATTGGAAATTACTCTAAAATCGAAGAAATAAAGGAGGTTGTCCCACTTGGAACATAGGGATGGATATTCAATCCCCAGCATCTATTCTTCACTGTAGGTTAGGGATGAAATCCTTCTTTTTTGCAAAGTACATACAAAATGGACTATTTCGGATAAGATTGAAAATATGGACACATTTTGGTTATAAGGTTGGGCCGCTATTGAGCGTAAAAGTTCCAAGAAAAATTCGCAAATTCAAGTACTACATAGCTCAATAGTAGAATCTTATGACAAAGATATGAACTTCAAGCGAAACTTCCAATGGAACCAGCACAAAATCCTCAAACTCCACCTCCATGACTGAATAAAGGCCCTTCCTCCGAGACCCTGCACAAAATTAGCGATACACAACTTAAGGAAAACATGCAAGAAAATAAATGGACAAGCATGACGAATTCAGTACAAACTGCTTTAAAAGCAGTACTTAGACGAGAACGAGAATATTATACTCCCATATTTACAACACTGACTGTTCGGGGTTACATTTTATTGTGGTACTATATTCAAAGTAAAAAATTAAAAAAAGAGAAGGTATCACTATGTTTTAGCCATTTAAATTGTCGAGGTCTTATGTCCCTTTTATAGCGATTAGCAAAAACACTTCACACTCCAAAATGTCCCACAAGGTCTATTGGCATTTTGGCAAAAGGTATTGTTATCGGGAAAAGTCAAGGCCAAACTTTCAAGCATACAATACAAGCAATTGAGCAAATAATACACAAATATGACCATAATACCTCTAAAAATGAACTTAATTACTCCAATCAATCAGTTAACTGGAAGCTTGCTCTCTTTCTGGCTTCTATATAGTAGTAATTATCCCTTACCATATACTTCAGACAAACATAAAGCAAACAATCGACTCCGCAGTGATTCAAAAAAGAAAAAAAAATGAACACGAGCAGGAGATAGTATTTACATTGTAATGGTGCCACGGTTAGTGTTTGGTCACCTAAACCCATTTTTCCAACTCTCCATAGCCTTAGCCAAAGGAGTACAGGTTTTCTTTCTGTCAACTCCCAGGAACATTAAAAGACTTCATGAACTTCCTCCTAACTTAGCACCACTAGTAAATCTAGTGGAGTTCCCACATGGGACACCCTACAATAATAATTTTTCATGTGGAACATTATATACATAAATATACTAACACTGCCCTCAAGCTGGTGCATAACAGCCCGTTAGGATTGGCTAAAAAAAGTAATTTTTAAGTCAAAAATAAAAAGTCAACCTTAAATGACTTTTAAGTCAAAAAAATAAAAAGTAGGGGGAGTCCTACTTTTGGTTTTTCACTTTTTTTAAGTCATTTTTGACTTATTTTAAGTTATTTTTAACTTTTCCAAACACTCCCAAATAGGGCAAACCCGTTCGTCGAAAAATTATACTATATATATAAGGCCCAATTCTGATTATATGATTATATATATTAACATGAACCCCTGAAAATAAGTGAGAAGCTTAGCCCATTGGATAAGGGGTTCGAGAATTGCCTTTACGTTGTGGGTTCGAATCCCATGCGTAACAAGTCCTTTTTTTACCCTTTTAATGCTATGGATTGGGCTTAGATCTTCTTCTCTCTTTTCATTATTTTTTCTCTTTTATGCCATTTATTAGACACTTTTTTTTATTATTATTCTTCTTATATCTATTATTCATTTTATTTCAACGTAATTTTATGTACTAATATATATATATATATATATATATTAGACGTGTCAAAATTGAACCCAATTATAGGTATCCCGCCCAACCTGTCCATAATTTTAAGGGTTGGCTCCAAGATAATTTGACTTGGGTTCAATCTCAACCTATTCAAGTCCTAACCCATTTTAAGAGAATCCTCAATTGAGCTCAATTTAATCTCCAATTTCAACATGTTTTAAGACTCTTTATTTGCATTGATGTGATGTACGTTTCTATATTAAAGGTATGAATTACTATGTATTTTATAACTTTTAGGATTTATCTACCCATTTGTAACTTTTTTAAAAAAAAATTCTTTAGTTGAAATTCGAATTGTGGTCATAAAACATAAATAACAATATATTAAAATTATTGAGATTAAGCGGGTCAAATTGGGCGGGTCAAGACCCAACCTGTTTCTATGCCCATTTGAGCCCAAAGTAAACTTGGGCGGGTTAAGACCCAACCCAATTTATATTTCAACTCATTTTAATATCTCCAATTTCAACCCAACCCGCTCATTTGACACCCCTAAATTATCAACCTGTTTCTAAGCCCATTTGAGCCCAAAGTAAACTTGGGCGGGTCAAGACCCAACCCAATTTATATTTCAACTCATTTTAATATCTCCAATTTCAACCCAACCCGCTCATTTGACACCCCTAAATTATATATATTAAAAAAGATAAATTAGATGTAATTGAATGAAGAAACTAAAAAATCCTCAATATCCTTTTAATAATATCAATTTAATAGAATTCGTGGAATTTCTTTTCTATTTTTTCAATTCTATTTTAGAGAGGTGGAAACTAAACTTATTTGATTTATTCGTCATTTGTATTTTTTTACAAATGATAACTAACCTAGTAAATTGAACTACATGACCATTTATTTATCTTCTGAATATGCGTTATAATACTAGTAACTCTATACTTACACACTTTTAGAGAATCTTGACGATTTCCTAGTAACATGTGTTTGAATGGATACCAATTAAAAAAATTTAAAAAGTGCAAAATAAAGTAAAACATTACAAAATAAAAGTATAAAAAGCACAAGAAATTTTAAGAATGTTCAATGGAGCAGGGTAAAAGTAGGAAGAAATGCTTATTGCGGTATGATAAGGCAAGTTAAAATTTAGCGGGTTAAGGTAAATATTTTTCTTCCCCGTCTCGCTTCCTTTTTCATCCTTTAATTTTCACGTGTTTTAGGAATTAACTTATGTAATACAACTGATCCACTAATTTTTTTTTATCAACGTTGCTTTGTTCTCAGTTTCTTTGATTAATTTGGTGTTTACTTTTATCAACCAATGAAATACCTATGGTTACTTGTACAAAGAGCTTGCCGAGGTTACTACGCTCACCGCGTACTTACATTACCACATGAGCTTCTTCTTTTAACTTTGAACCCCTAAGCAAAATTCTTGGGTTTCGCCACTGCTCCCAAAACTAAAAATGACTTACAAGTTTGACCAACTTTTAAGCCAATCCAAACAGGCTCTAAGTATTCATATGTACCAAGCTCGTTACAAACGTAACTTATACGAGGACATGTGAGGAACTTGGTAAAAATACTTACAAGTTGATCTTTTGACTTCACAAATTTAGTAACAATATCTTCTGAAATTATCTTTTCTCTGATAAAATGACAGTCAATCTCAATGTGTTTAGTCCTCTCCTGAAACACCAAATTTGATGCAATATGGAGAACCACTTGATTATCACACAAGTTCCATCATAATGATTTCTCCAAAATATAATTTTTTGACTCATCGCTTGATCCAAACTAGCTCACAAGTTAATATAGCCATTGCTCGAGATTCTACTTTTGTACTTAGATTGAGAAACCACATTTTGTTTCTTACTCTTTCAGGACACTAAATTACCTCTTATCATAACAGAATATTTAAGTGTGGAGCACCTATCAGAAGGTGATCTTGCCCAATTAGTTTATGTGTATCCAACAATCTGCTCATGGCCTTGATCCTCAAAAACCAATCCTTTGCTCAAGGCTGATTTTATGTATCGATGAATACCAACAATTGCATCCCAGTGACTATCACATGGGGAGTCCATAAGCTGACTAACAACACTTGGAAGAAAGGCAATGTCAAGTCGAGTTACTATGAGAGAGTTCAACTTACCAACCAGCCGCCAATATCTTCTGGCTCAAGAATGTCCAGGGCATTACATTGTGCGATGACAATTCCTGATTTGACTGTGTGACCTCAATACCTCGAAAATACTTCAATTTGCCTAAGTTTGTTGTTTGGAAATGCTAAAACATATGTTGCTTCAGTTTAATTATACAATCTTCCTCGTTGCCCATGATGACTATTTCATCAACATAAATGACTAAATAAATGAACAGATTATGAACAATATGTTGATAGAATAAGGTAAAATGCTCTCAAGAAAACCCTAAACCCTAGCAGCCAAAACTGACACTCAACTACGTTTCACGCTCTGATGGCCACCCTAGACAGCGGCACAATATATAATAATCTTTTCTATATGGGACACTTTAATAATCTTTTTCGATATAGGATACTATATACAGTAAAACCTCTATAAATTAATAATCTCTCTAAAATAATATTTTCCTCCAGTCCCAATTTGGGCCAATGGAAAAAATCACCAATTTTGATAAGATAATAAGATAATATATTTTCAGTTGACCCCTATATAAATATATGGACCCATTAATATCATAAATTAATAATACTTTAAAAGTACAAATATATCTAAAACAATTTAGTGAAATATGATTCTATTGTGTTCTGTTTTTTTTTTAAATTTAAATCTAGTTGAAGCTCATCTCTAACTTTTCTTATTGCATCCAAGAGCTCCAGTGTTCGTCTTTTCGAATTGCACCATAAAATTGTGAAGAGTTCTAGATGCGATAAGTTCATCATCATCAACATTGCTTTTATCGATGGTATCCACAATTTCTTCTAAGCTCTAGACCTCTGAACATGTATCACTTTCACCCAGATAATCCAACAGGCTATTGACATCCATTTTATTGTGGTAACCAAATCATTAATCATGACCTCAAGTTCATGAATGGCGTTTTCACAAGTGGGTTCATTCAAATTCTCTGAAATTACATCCCTCGGGGTAATTTTACAGTGTCGAAAACAATTTGTTATTGTCTCTTGCTTAGCATTTGTTGTCCAAGCAAGGATTGCAAAATTGATAGCATCCAAAACATTAATCTTTGTTGAATCAGTTTGTCCCACTTCATAGCCTTCTAATATCCTACGATAAAATCTGTTACAATAATACATCTTGAAAGTTGTTATTATCCCAGCATCACAAGGTTGATTTTCGGATGTCATGTTGGGTGGCAAGAAAAACAATTCAACATTCCTTCAATTTTTCTATTAGGGCTGGACAACTATCTCTATTCATTGTCAAGAAATTCAAGAATTCAATTCATTGTAAAATAATACAAAATGTTCATTGTTTCATAATAATCAATTATTATTCATTGTATTTTTATTAAAAACATTCGATGTATGATGGTGAGAAAAAAAACTATATAGGCAACACAGGAAATTTCTTTAAACCATATCCAAAAATGGCTTCAATATTTAATATTATGGGCTGGACAATTATTTAATATTTTTGTGAAATCAATGAATATAATACATAAATTAGTAAGATACAATAATTTTGATGTATTCGTTGTACTTTATGTATAATTTTTTTTTTTATGTAAACTCAATAACTATGATACATAAATTAGCAAGATACAATAATTTTAATATAATCAAAATTAACCTTCATTAAATCTCAAACCATTTTTCAAATTAATAAATATTAATTTATCGATTAAATAATATCTCTATAAAATAATAAAATATCATGATCCCACCTATATTAATTTATAGAGATTTTACTGTACATTAATATTTTAAACTATTGATCAAATTCTACTTGAGGCAAGCTTATGACGTCCATGAACCCGCCAAACTCTTCATTTGCCGATAAAAAAACATGAGATCGCTCTAGAACTTGATATTCCCCTTGCTAAAATTCAGTGTCTCCACTGTTTCTTTATGGGTCTTCTTCAATCCCCCGAAACTCAAATCCAGGCCCAATCAGGCTAAAAAGGTATCAAATCCATTGCATGAACTTTTCACCACCACCATGTGTGGATTTTCCGTCTATGGTTGCTTGTGGGCAACATGAAGCCTTAGAGAACTTACGCTCCAGTGCACAGAGAGAACTCTTGTGTTAGGTGAAGTCTACTGCAATATTCTCCTATATAAAGGAGTCATTGTAATCGAGATTATTATCAATAAATACACAATTAGTTTCTCCTAAACTAGAAACATGAAGCTTTAGAGAAGTTATTGTTGCAGTGCACAGAGAGAAAGCTTCATGCAAAACTTTAATGGGACATGATGCCATAGTAGAAGACACATGTAAAGTTGTAGCTTCACATACATGCACTGAACGAGAAAGTGATTACTTCGAGGCTAATAGTGAGCCGGTGGTTCGGAAGAATTACAAGTGGATGAAAGAACTCCTGCTTGTCGGCCATATTAGCAGATCTTCAAAGGGCACGATGAACAAAAGCCAAGAGGGGTTGAGTTTGTGGGATTCTGTAAGGAATGTAAGCTATCAAGAATCAAGTACTCCCTCTGTTTCAAAAAGAATGGCCTAGTTTGACTTGACACGGAGTTTAAGAAAATAAAGAAGACTTCTCAATCTTGTGGTCCCAAATTAAAGTTATGTCAAATGCACCAAAACACCCTTTAATCTTGTGGCCTTAAACATGCCACGTGGAAAGCTGAAATTAAAGTGTTGCCAAAAAAGGAAAGGAGTCATTCTTTTTGAAACATCCAGCTGGGATCTGAACAGCATTGATGCTTTACCATCAGAATCTACCCTACAATGGAGGGGAGAGGGTTGGTGCACATTTGCTAGGCACCACACAAGGAAATTCTAGCACATCCATTTATTGGAGGGTCCTTCTTTCATGTCGGAATTTGATTCAGCCATTGAAACGTTACACATGGACATGTTGTTGCCTAGTCTTTGACTAGGGATTGAATGCAAGATTGCTAGAAGACAAAGGTTTGGTGATTGAAGTGAAGAGGAAAGAAGAAGATGGACCGTTTAGCAGAAAATGGAATAGCAATGTCCATAAGAGAAGCGATCGTTTCAAAGGAAGGGGCACAACTTAGAGCTTGAGCAAGAAAGCGTAGTGCTATTTTTGGAGAATGGAAGCTTCATGACTCCCACATCAGAAACTTTTGTTGAGTATTTTAAAAGTAATAATGAAATTAAGGTTAAGTCATCAACCAGAAAATTACTGATGGTGTCCCACATTGGCTAAAGGATAGGAATTGAATGGTCTTTCCTCATAAGTTGGCTTTTGGAATTGAATTAGGCCCAAGATCCATTTCTTTACATAATAGCAGAGTCAAGCCCATCCTAATTCATTGTTTTTGATCTTGGGCCCCCCATCTAATATTGTCTACGCTCCAGATGTCCAGTCCTGGGCGTGTGGGGGATGTTGGTGTCCCATATCGGCTAAAGGATGGGAACATGGACTCCTTATATGGTCTTAGACAATCCTCCCCTCATGAATTAGCTCTTTTGAGATTGAGTTAGGCCCAAGATTCATTTCTTTATCAATTACAAATCATTTTTATGTTCTCAGTGCATGCCAATTTGTAATCTTGTTCCAGATTTGTACAACTTGAAATAATCTACAACTGTCCAACTGTGCAGCAATTCTAAAAAATATATGTTATAAATAATGCATTTTTTCCCTTTTTCATGTTTTTATCATCCCGCACCCCATGCACTCCTTGACATTATATTTTAAAACATGCACCTATATTCTACTGGTTGAAGAAACTGTTTTACCCCCCCTTTCAAGACCTGTCAACTGGCTTTCTATAGTATCAAGGATTTATTTTCACGGAAGTGTCTAGGTTGAATATCTCCTATAGTGTTTAAGATACAACAACAACAACATACAGCATACCCAATGAAATCCCACTCAGTGGGGTCTGGGGAGGGTCGAGTGTCCGCACACCTTACCACTACCTCATGGAGGTAGCCTATAGTGTTTTAAGATGCTTTATCAAAATATTACATGAAAACTGTCTAGCTACACAAGCTTGCAAAATAAAGTAAATGACCATCTAAACAAGTTCTTTGATGCAATACAAAAAATGAACTTACAAACTTTTCTAGGTAGAGATATTCACATGCTAAAGTTTCACTCATTACTTAAAACTGTACAACAATGTGTTGAGCAGATGAAAAAGACAAATCAAGGAAATCTAACCTCAAGACTAAGACATCTTCGTTCCAATTCACTGACTCCAAGGATCAGCCAGTGTGCCCCCATGCTGCTTGACTATTCGAACTGCTTGCAGAAGAATATCCTGTTGTGCTGAAAATAGTTTGTCCTTGCTCTAAAATACAAAAAAGACAGCAATTAGCTGAATGAAGAGAAACCCATTAACAAGATCATTGAACAGTTGACTGAAGAGTAACATTGGAAGCAAAAACTGATCACTGATATAATTGCACATGGAAATTGTCAGATACACAGCGAACACAACTACTTACAGACTCAACGCTAACGATCGCATCAGCATTTGTTCCAAATATCTTGTTGTGTATCAACCATAAAGGCAGACCTCAAGATAAAAGCACTGGCTTTTTTTTGTATTATGTGATCAACTTTTGAGGTGCCAATTATAAGACCAAAATTTGGAAAAATAATAAAATGCAGAGGCTGTGTAACCTAGATAGGTTCTTCTAGATAATTAAATCTACTATAATCATTTTTTCCTAAGTACAAAAAAAAATTCTAAAACATATTACCTCCAGTTATTCTCTATGCTGGAAGCCATTTCCAAGTTCAAAATAAGAAAAAGTCTACATCATTGTTCTTTTCTCAAGGATCCGATGATGTCTAAAGGGAAACTACATCTTGTAAGAATTCTTCTTTACACCAAAAATGAAAAGTAAAAGATCAAATTTTCTGGATAGAACTACTTCTTTCAAAACATCTCAAGTTTCTTCTTCCCTTCCTTATCGTCCACCAGAAAAAAAATTCCACCATTTCTTCTGCCTTCCATCCCATGTTGTTCCAGCATTTTTAAAGTGTTCTCCAGTAGCCTTTGGCATGACCCATTCGATCTCTTTCATGCATAAACATAAATTTCAATACTTTCTGAATCCTTCCATAAAGATAACATCTTGAGCACAACTACATTCCCTTCTCCTCAGGTTATCATGTGTCAAGCATGCTTTCTTAACAACTATCCATGTAAAGGAAGCCACCGTGTATGGTATTTTTACTTTACAAATATGTTTCCAAGGCCAAATATTTGTATGTTGTCCGGTGCCATTTAAAGCAACGTAGGTTAATTTAATTGTGTAAATTCTTCTTGTGTGCTGCTTCCAAAACAATCTATCTTCATTTGCTGTGGTTCCTTGAAATTGCTCCAGGACCTTGAAAAGTTCAACTGTCCTATTGACCTCTCAATCATTTAAGAATCTTCTAAGATTGACATTCCACCCCTGTGGTTCCCAAACTACTTGAATTGTTGCATCAGCTGTCTGAGTCAGACTAAATATGTCAGGGAAGAGTTTTTTTAAAGCTTGGGAACCAATCCAGTTATCCTTCCAGAAGAATATTTTCTGCCCATTTCCAACTTTGTAGCTGAAATTGTCAAGCAAGGGCCACAGTTTCCTGATGGATTTCCAGACACCAACTCAAAAAGGAGAGGTAACCAAGTAACCATTTTAGAACACCATTGTCCGTCATTCCCGTATTTAACATAAATCATCCATCTCCACAAAACTTGCTCCTCAAAATTGTGTCTCCACAGCAATTTCATAAGTAAACTTGTATTGTGCTGCCTCAAGTTTCTTATGCCTAATCCCCCTTCCCTGACTGGTAGTAACAATTCCATTGTTCCAGCTTGCATATGGTGGACAATTTGGAAAGAGAGGAATGCAAGATGCTTTGAAGGCAGGTGCAGTTCAATCCAGAAGATCAAGAGCTCCTGCATTTCTCTTCTCTATTTTTGGTGGAAAAGTTAGTTGATGATGTTGTGTCATTGCTAGACTTTACGGCCTCTTTGTAAGTTCTGTTTGAGGCTGTCTACCAGGCCTTTTTTTAGGGTGCTGATGAATATAACATGTTACCAATTTCAAAAAAAAGAAGTAACTTCTCCTTCCCTTGCCAGATAATTTCTTCTCAATGCATCCAATCTCTTTTCCACTATTTTTTTAACACCCAATCTCTTTTCCACTTTAACAAGGAAAAAGGAGACAACAAGTAAGTGGGCAAATAATAAATACCTCCAATTATTCATTTTAAACTTGTCAACAATTGTCTCTATTTCTGCCACATTTTTTAACTTGTTTTTCCAATATAGTTCCTTTTATTTTGTTATTTTCATTTATTTTTTCTTGAGAGGGGGGGCTAGGGTGGGTTCTATATAGGTTTTGGCAGAAACCACCATAGCTGAACTTGCACCAATCAAATTCTGAAGAACACTTGCTATCAGAAGATCAAGGATCTATCCACCTAAACAGATATTATCAAGTTCTGATTGTTGTTCGAGTATTACATGCTATAATGAAAATTATCTCGTCATTCAGCATTAAACACATGATAAATTGATTTATATTGTGCTAGTTGTTACAGTAGACATAAAGCTCAAGCAACATATATCAAATGAATTTCACAATGATAGTAGGAAAGACTGAAAAAGAGAAGGCATACCGCATATCTTAAGTTGCACCCGAGAGTTAACTCTGCAAATGATTTTTCAATTTTAGACAAGTAGCAGTATGGTGCCTCCTTTTCCAAGAAAACATTTGGATTAGATTTGAGCATGCTCTTTACATCATCTGATATCTGGACAATCATATCAAAGTCTTCAATTTGGAAAGGAACTGTAGTGACCATGGCACGCCATTGAGCACGTGATTTATTCACAATCACCTGAAGTTTGCGCAACCATTCTGTCAAATTCACCTCCTCTTTCTTGTTTCTTTTTATTTACTACTATTTTTTAGGGTCCGGAGTGGGAAGAGGGGGAGGAAACTTAAAAAAAGTAAGAAATATCAGAGCATAAAAGACTAGAGCTATTAGAGACCTATAGATTAAGAATCTATAATATGATTATTTTTCACTTCCACACAAAATAGAGAGATGAATCAAACTTTCAGTGCCTTCACAAAAAACTTATAAAATGCTCTCTCTAAGTGATCCAGTGTAGTGTCCATCCACAGAAAAGAAGTACGCACATAGATAAGATTTTGAAAAGAAGTACGCACATAATGAAAGCTGATTACATGTAAATTGAAATCTAAACACATGGCTAAGATTATTATTTTTTATGACAAGGGAAACCCGCAGCGGCTACCCTTTGGGTGCACACAGGGTAAAACCCCCGTTCCTATGCAATCGCTTGCAAACCACATAGGAGAGGTAACCCGCACTAGGCAAGCCCGGTGCGACGAGCTCGACCCAAAAGGCAAACCCCTTGCTTTCGCTGGCAAGGGGTTTCGAACTTGAGACCTCCAACATGGAAGTCTCAAGTCCAAACCACTGGAATGATCGAGTACTAACAGGAGGAACATGTAGATGCTTAACAACTGCACCTGAGTCATCAGTTGAGGGGGCATGGAATTCACAAGGATGGAACCTCTCTTTCAGATTAAATGACTGGAAGACTGGTAGTGTGGCTGAAATGTTGAAGGTACTGAAGTTCTTTCACAGTACTAGGAATGTTGAGAATAATGGTTAGACCAACTATGTTGTATGGAATGGAGTGTTGGCCAGTCAAGAACACTCACGTTCTGAAAATTAAAGTTGTGAAAATGAGGATGTTGCGGTGGATGTACGGGTACTAGGAGAGATAAGATTAGGAACGAAGATATATGAAACAAGGTGGGAGTGGCATCGGTGGAAGACAAGATGCAGAAAGCGAGGTTGAGATGGTTCGGGCATGTGAAGAGGAGATGCATGGATTCCCCAGTGTGGAGGTGTGAGAAGTTGGCTATGGATGGTTTTAGGAAAGGTGGATGTTGGACGAAGAAGTATTGGGGTGAGGTAATTAGACAAGACATGACGCAATTGCAGCTTACTGAGGACATGACCCTAAATAGGCGGTCATGTAGGACACGGATTAGGGTCTAAGGTTCTTAGGTAGTAGAGTGTTGTCTTGCTTATACTTCCATACTGGTAGTCGTAGTATTTCTCCTGTACTTTCTTGCCCTTCGATTTCTGTTACTATCTATTGTCTCTTTGTACTTCGATTAGCACGTTATTCCATTGTATTTATTGTTACTTTTTTCCAAAATGCTTTCTTAGTATTGCCATGATTTCTTCACTTCAGCTATTTCTTTTTTGATATGTGGTTCCTTGAATGTCTACCGGAAACAGCATATCTAACCCCCAAGGTAGGGGGCTAAGGTCTTCGTACAGTCTACCCTCCCAGACCCCACTTGTGGGATTACATTGGGTATGTTGTTGTAGTTGATTAGATGTTGTACTAGGAATGTTGAGGATTTAGTTATATGTAACAGTGGAAGCAATAAGAGGTTCTCGGTCCGCTCTGCGTCTGTATGCTTACAGAAAGTGCTCACACTTCAGACTGGCCATGGAAATTTATCTGGAAACTAAAAGCCCTCTTTCAAGGTCATATGTTTTTCTTCATTAGTTGTCAGGAAAGCTTGTCTGACTCATGAAGTTTTACGGAGAAGGGGGATCCAACTGACTTCCAGATGTTTTTTGTGCCAGGAGATGGAAGAAAGCAAGAGCCATCTCTCCTTGCACTGCAATAAGACTAACTGATATATGTTACCATTATAAAAAAAAAAATTAACTGATATACTATGGTAGTTGTTCCTTGACTTAACACAGATTCAGTGGGTCATTCCAAAGAATACCAAGGACCTTCTATGGTGCTGGAACAATATGAAAACAAGGAACAGAAAGATGTTGTGGAGGAGAATGGCCCAAGCATGTATTTGGTGGACAGAGTAAGGAGAGAACCAGTAGACGTTTTGAGGGTAGAAGTGGTTCCAAACGAAGAATTAAGCTGAACTGTTTCTTGTCTTTTCAATTCTGATATAAAGAGAACTATATAGATGATGAAGAATAACTCGTGAACCTTTGATTCCTAGTAAGATACAATGCTCCGGTAATCAGTTAGTATTTGATTACCAATACCAATTTGGTGCTGACGAATACAATGTTACCTTTTCAAAAAAAAAAGAGGAACATGATGTAGATGTCACAAATTACTTGGCTAAATACCTAGATAGTCCCTTAAACATGGCATAATTTGTTAGATAGACATCTCAAATCGACAACAATGTGTGTCTTTAACACGGGGGTCAGCAAAACACAGTGCATGAAAATTACGTGCTGATGAAAATTAAACTTTAGCCTCTAGTTGTGCTTCTTTTTTCATTTAAAAATAGCATGATATATGAGTTGCTTGATGCATTTTAAAACTATCTAATGTGTTTGGGCATGTCTGAGCTATATTGCTATTTAAAAGTATCTGGCATTGGCCACAAAAGATCTTAGCTATGTATATTTATATTGTTTTGTGATATTTCACCAGTTATTAAATTCTGCATGTCTATTTAGCAGTTCTTAGCAGTTGATGATAGTAGAGCATGTTTGTGATCTGTTGATGATACTTAAGAAAGAAGAGGAAATCATATTATGTATGATGAGCCTTTTTAGAGTGACTTTCACGGTTATGATGAGCTTTTTTCTCCTATTTCCAAGATCGAATTCCAGTTTTTTCTTATCGAGTGTCTTATTACTAAGCATGCCTATTCAGTGGTATTTGATATTTGGTATTTCTGATTTAGTAGTTGTAATACTTGTTTGTGATTTTCCCTATATTACTTGGGGTTAGACGTTGGGATAATTATCTCGCACTGCTTCTTTTAGCTAGGCGTGTTATGCCACTAAGCAGATAGCGACTCGACAATACTGACCACTTACCGGGTAAGACGAGTAGTCGATGCACCACATCAGGTGGGTTAGACAGGCAACAAACACACCGAAGACGGGTGAGACATGTGGGCTAACGAATCCAATGCTTCATAGAGAAGCAACAGCTAGATGTTTATTTGTTTGGTACAATTTCAACAGCTTGACCATACCTGTGCATCTTATTCTATACTGTGATTTAGTTGCTTACTTGTATAATCTGTTATTTTGTTGAAGCTGTTTATGCTATTATGTACTGCAGTTTCTAAGCTTGTCCCAGGGGTAAGACTGGAGTGGGTCAAGGATCTTACTATGTCCTTTTTTTGTTTGTTTTCGACAAGAACTAACCTGACCTTAGGCGAGCACCCCTCCAAAGTGCAATGGAGTTCACTAACCTAGGCCATGGGCCTTCATGATCGCCCATTGACCCTGTCCAGGTAAGTATCTTACTATGTCTTTGACTCACTATTTAGTGCTCTGTGCAGATACTATTGAGGGTATATAGTTGTTGACTGCTAAGTTGCTTGTCCTGTTCAGGTGACCCATCCACCCGTCTGAAGCAATGTGTCGTCAGCTCCTATCTATTTACTGTCTATCTTTTATGTCATATCGAGTTGCATATCTTATTGTTGTATCTCATAACCTTAGTGACTCCATGACTTACGAGATATTTGGGAATCATTGGTTTTAGTTGATTTTGTACTCCTTTTCAGATATTTTATTACGAGAATGCTTTTACATCCAGTATTCAGCATGCTTCCGTGTATTCTAGCAATTCATAGCATAGCCTGATACACCTGGTGTGGGTAGTAGCTCATTGGATACCAGTCACAGCCTAAATGCTAGATTTGGGTCGTGACAGGAATTCAACAAGGAAGTCCGAGGCCAATTAAC
>JAJOOR010013058.1:0-25222 GCA_036250505.1 Solanum acaule
AAAACAATACATCAATCAAATCCAACAAGCAGAGAGAAAAGGAGTCGAAATCATACTTTCGATTT
This sequence comes from Solanum acaule, assembly GCA_036250505.1. Taxonomy (NCBI): domain Eukaryota; kingdom Viridiplantae; phylum Streptophyta; class Magnoliopsida; order Solanales; family Solanaceae; genus Solanum; species Solanum acaule. The sequence goes on from JAJOOR010013058.1 coordinate 66, forward strand.
GAGGGTTCGAAGCTCCACCTGAGTGAATTGACTGTGCAGCCATTGATCAGAAACAATAACACCAACAAAAGACATCTCCCTTTCCCCCGCGATTCCCAATACTGCTGCAATAACACAAAAAGATCAAACCCCATCCAAAAAACGTCCACTTAGATTCAACAGAAACCTACAAAACTCAATAAAACCCAGAATTTCAGCAACCCCACAAAAAACTAAACACACCCAGTCAACACTAATGGGTAAATCCAAAATGGGCAAGCAAAACAAACTGTTTTATACTTCATGCAAAGCAGAGACGTCAAGTCAATGAATCTCCAATCACCCATTACTCAACATACAAAATTATCATTTCCAGTCTAAACATCAAACTGAACAACCATATGATTGACTATATGCCATTAACAAGTTACCTTACTAAAAAAAACCAAAGATTTGCTTAAACCTACTTCGTTTTCTTGTTAATTTCAAGCTTTTGACTGTTTTTGTCAATGATAGAAAACTCTTCAACAGAGAGAGATGGGTGTTTGCTTCGATTTGGAGCAAAAACAGAGGAGGAAGAGAGAGAAGGAGAAGATTTGGGCAGTGGACACGCAAAGACTATGAAGAGATGAAACCAGTTAAGGTAATGGAGGCCCACTTTGATAATGTGGGGTAAAATAAATGTTATTAGCTTCTTCTACATTCAACAACTCATCTTTTAATTTTACACCTAAGCATTAACTCCGCCCTACTCCGTCTGTCTCAATTTATGTGATATCGTTGAAATTTCGACAATCAAATAATTTAAACTTAACCGTAGATATGAATATGGGTATGAAATCTACAAAATATTGACAGTTAAATAACTTAAGTTTGACCGTAAATATGAATATGAATATGAAATCTTCAAAATATTTAGTGGATTTGGATATATGAAATAATAATTACGGTAGTTAAACTTATTTGAATCTCGAAATACAAAAATATCATATAAATTGAAACAAATGCAAGTATTTTTACATAACTACATATCAATTTTATATTATTGAAGTGAGGTTTTGGTATTTGGTTTGATTTTAATAATTTGATAATCGATAAAAGAAATAGATATTGAGCACTAAATTTTTGAAGTTTTGATTCTGTTTGATAAGTTAAATTTTGGTGTAGTAATTTTTTAATTTGATTGGATAATTTAATTTTCGGCGATTTATGTACATAACTAAATACAAGGATTTCAACTTTTTCCCTTTTGATAAAAAAAATTATAAAATTAAATTAACTTACCAATCATCTTTGTTTAATTTACTAGTAGCTTTATTTATTGATATATTAACTAGAGAATATTTTTTTATATATAAACTACTTATTTATTTGAACCCTCTATCGATAAATGGACGAATTATACTTGCCATTATGTAAAATGCTTTTTGAGTTAGTCAATTATTAATGTAATCAAACCGCTAGATATTTTCTTTCTTCTTATTGTATATGTGAATGATTAATTCAATTTCAATATTTTAAATACACAATTTATTTTATCATATTTTTTTTAAAAAATTAACATTTAATCTCTGATACATCACTTTATCCAATTTATTGATCAAATATATCACTTTACATTATGTATAGAGGCGTATGTAATTTGAAAAAATTACGAAAATCCCACTCTCTCCTAATATATGATGGTCTTAAATTACAAAGTAATAGTGGTTGTGGGTGGATTTAGAAAGGTAAATCATGACAAAAAATTTTCTAATATGAGACAATATGTTAACGTATACGTAAATTTTGGAAAAGTAGTATTCCTTTCATTTTTTATACTTATTATTTTTGGAAAAGACAAATCAAGTCATTTATTCCCCACAAATTTTGATCATATCTCATTATGAACAATAAATACAATATAATTTGTGTTCTCTCTTTAAATAACTAAAATGGAAAAATAAAAAGTTAATGTAGGTTGACGTAAATATGAGTAAGTCTTTATCTGTTTAGTTCTTTAAGATGTATTTTAATGATCAATGAAGTAAGATAAAGAAAAGTAAAAATTCATATTTCGATAAAGATAAAATTATTAGTGCTTCTTTTATTTATTTATCTAATTCTTAATGAACAAAATTACTCGATATATATAATAATTTTCTTAAAATTAATCAAAACACATATATTCAAATACTATGATTGTAAAAAAGAATTAAAGTAAATTGCCTACATGCTTTTGGGAATTTAGTGTTGATGGCACGTTTTAATATTGTGAATTTAAATTAATTGACTAAATTAAAGCCACTATATATAGGTTATTCTAGTTCTAGTTTTTAGCAATAAAGTTGAGGACGGCAACTACAAAGAGTTAGCTCCTCTAAAGTTGGAAATTGGGAAAAAGTGAAAGAGAGAGAATAAAATAAAATGAAATAAAAAACAAAAAGAGGAGAGCCATAATTATTTAATTATAAAATTTATATATTATAATAATACAATATAATAAAGAATTGAAATTGTCGTTTTCTTCGACTATCGGCCACCGACGACCGACCTCTAGCACTATCACCCCGGCGTTTTGCAATCATTTTTTGTTTTTTTTGTTTTATCAAGCATAATTTTATAAGTGAAATTTGATAATACTAACGTATATGTAGTTTTATTGGTGCTTTATGAAAGTAGGAAAGACGATTTCAATGGAGTCTTAGCTCAAAATATATATATATATATATTAGTTAATTAGTTACATAGTTATAGTTTGAATTAATTATCGCTCGCAACCTCTTTTTAATTATAATTACGTGCACATCTCTCCTCTCTTTCACTTATACAAATCTAAATTATACATATGCATATACAGTTATATGACGGATATACAAATACAATTCGTCTTTCTCCACTCTCCGCCCTCTCTCGCTTGCCTCTCTCCTCTCTCTTTTAATCTCGCTCGCATTTCTCCTCCCTTTCCTAATCTCGCTCGTCATATATACAAATACATATGTATACCAGTTACATATATACAATTATTTGACATATATACATATACAATTTGATTGATATACAAAAACAATTCACCTCTTTCCACTCTCTGCCCTCTCTCGCTCGCCTTTCTCCTCCTTCTCCCAAGCTCACTCGCCTCTCTCCTCCTTCTCCCCAATTTCACTCGCCTCTCTCCTCCCTCTAACATGTAGCTACGACTCATTATTAGCAAATTATAGCTATGGAGCCTAATTAAGTTATTTTTAGTGGTTATTTGCGAAATTTCCTCTAGCAACAAAGAATATGATAATCAAAGTAAATGAAATAACATGTAATAATAAAATTGAAAATAAAATATTAAAAAGTTAATAGTGATAAGGAAAATTAAACAATTCTATACTACTCTACTAATCTTCTCCTCTAATACTAGACTATTTTTATTTTTTTTATTTTTGGGTTTAATTGACTCTAAATATTCTATCTCGATAATATTTATTTAAATTATATAAATATTTTTATGATAGTATTATTTATTAATTATCAAATAAGTAATATATTTAATTAATTTTCAAAAAATAAATAAAATTATTTTCATTCAAACCAATCATAACTTTAAAATGATTTATTAGCTCACAATTTTTTATAATTTGTTGGTCCCATCAAACATTGGTACATAGGTTAAAGTAAATATTTATCACATGCTATTTAGGGTGGGCCGGTGGGGTAGGCGGTGTGCGTAGAAAAGTGAAATTATTACAATTCATTCCTAAAATGACAATAAATTACAATATGCCAATTTTTTATTTTATTCTTGGTTCTATCAATTATTATAGAGTTTTTAGTTTCCTTCTAATTTCTAATTCTTTTTATTCTAATATATATCAAATCATGGAATCTCTAAATATATGCGCTAAGGAGCTATATTTTTCAAACGAAAGATAAACTTGTTGATTTGTTTTTTGTTATACGTAATAGAGTTAATTACTTTAGAAAAAATAGAATCACATTAAATACTTTACGGCAATTTTCGTACTAAACTTTTCTTTTTCTTTAATGGGCCGACAGAAATTGGCCTAACACTAGTACACAATAACTATAGGTTATAAATCGACAACTTGGCATTTGGTCTTAAATGTATTTTCATCTTTCATATACAATGACAAAAATGATCCTTTATATTTTTGTAATAATAAATCAATATGTACTGTCAAAAAATAATAGAAGATAAAATTGCTTGAAACTTTGACGGTGTAAGTTGTATTTATGTGCTTTAATGTTGTTAATTAGGAGAGATTTATCCATGTAGTCATTTTATAAAATGTCTTTTTTTTTTTACATGTACAAGATCTAAAAAAATTATTTCGATTCGATTTGTAAATGATCATAGGAGACCATTTCTACGTAAATGGAACTATGGTATTATTGAAAGCTCGAATAAGTTGAATGGGCCAAACTTGTTTGTAACAATGTTACTAATCAACGTTTAATAAGTTAAGCCCAAACAACAAAACTTGTGTCCCACTTCATTTGGAATGTTTTCTCAATTATATCAATCATAAATTTAATGACACAAAGTTGTAGTTGCATATCGTTACTTTGTTTTGTAATGACATTCTCCGTGATAACTTGCTATTGTATACCTTTTGATCGTGAATATCTGAACTGGTTGTTTGTCATTCAAGCACATAAGTCGTGCTCAATTTTCTCCGCATTTTGAACGAGTGCAAGAGATCCAACCACAACAACCACATAAATATGATTTAAATTATGGGATGATAGGTCAGGCTTTCCTAGAATAGTAGAATTGTTGAGGCTGCATTTGATGTTAGTTATTGTTCAAAGTGTTAGGATTGGTAACTCTAATATGAACTACCCGGGTATTGATTTCGAGCTCTAGAGCTTACTAACATCGATAAAGATCAATGTAAGTTGTGAAAATAATTTCTCAATGAAAAACCAGTTCCTTCATCTTATCTTGCTACTGCTCCACAGTGTGCAAGAAAGGGCGAATTTAGGTTATGAGGATTTCCTAAAACTCAGTAACTTTAGCACAAATTCTGTATTTGTATTGAAAAATTCATCAACTTTAGCACGAACTTTGTATTCAGAACTCCTCAAATGAAAACAAAAAACACGACCATACTGAAATGCATCTCAATTTGCACCATTTACTAGCCTTTGGTTCAACTCTGTTTATAATGCACTCTTGTTTTATAATTATATATATATATATATATACACTTTTGACTTTATCTCACTTGACTCTTGCAAGATTCAAAATTGACTAACTAACTACAAAGTTTGTAACTATATGCCCAATTTAATTTGCTTTCAAATATTGCAACTTCACAAAAGAAAAGATAAGACATGAATCAAGGATAGGAATATTGATCAACAACATAATCCGTGCGATTTCATTAGTGGAATCTAGAGAGGACATATTTTATCCCCTACTTTTATTGATAGAAAGACTATATTCAATAGACCCTCGACACACATATTACAAGGATACAAAGCTAATTAAGCAACAAATACAAATACACACCGAAAATATGTGATTCCCAAATATGATTAGGAATATATAGGGGAGGCTAGCTTCATACGTCTCCCACAACATTCGGCTATCCAAATCCTCGACCTCCATATCTACTTACAGTCCGGCAAGGGAGAGCCACAGAGGCATTTGTTATGCAAATAAGAGTAAACATCAAAGCTCTGCAACGTTCCACCTTGTGGAATCTGTCCACAAAGTCTATTATAACTCACATTGAAAAACTGTAACGGTACATCTTTCAATCCTTGTGGTAAGCTACCGAAAATTCGATTATGATTCAAATCCAATGATATCAAGCTCTCAGCAAACTCCGATTTCGAAATATCAAACTCCAATGAATTCCTCGATAAATCAATTATCTGACTTGTCTTATTCTTCCCAAACAAAAACGAAACATCTCCTTCAAGCTTATTCCTCGAGAAATCAAGCCTGGAAAAATTTAAATCACCTAAAGAAGTCGGCACTTTTCCGGTCAAGCTGTTATGTGAAAGGTACAGATCTGGTATATTTGGTCCTTTAAATTTCCCAAACGATTCCGGTATTGCTCCGGTGAGTTTGTTACGATCTAAGTGAATCGCTAACAAATTCGGAAGCTGAGAGAGTGAAGAAGGGATTGTTCCGGTTAATTGATTGTAATTCAACTCGAGCAATGTCAAATTCTTCAGCTGACTAAGGAATTCAGGGATTGGACCTGTAAGATTAGTGAAGCTGAGCCTTAACATTTTGAGATTTGTGAGCTTAGCAATTGCAGGTTGAATTGTTCCGGTGAGATTGGTGATATGATGGAATTGCAATGTTTCGAGATATGGAAGGTCTCCGACGGCTGCCGGAATTTGGCCGGAGATATTGGCTTGGAAGACAGTGAGAGCATTTATCCTGTTGGTTTTCCGGTCACATTTTACGACGTACCAGTAACAGCAATCTGTGTTTGGATCCCATGAAGCTAAATGGTAAGGATTACCCAAATCTTCCTTTATCTGTAAAAGGACTTTTTTGTCTTTTGGATTGCATCTTACTGAGAGTGAAGGAGAAGCAAAGCAAAGAAAAATAACTACAAGAAGTGACAAGTTCATATTCATTTTTTTTGTTTGTTTATGAACTATCTTATATTATCATCTCAACTCTTTGGTATTTATAAAACAAAAAAAAAAGTCATATTTTTAGCACTATGGATTTTTGGTCAAGAAAAACTGCTTCACTCACATCACATGGTGTGTATACAGTTGTCAACAATATATAATAATGAGTTGACTTTTGAAATTTAAACTTCAAAAAAAAAAATCTTGAATGAAATTTCATTCATTTAATCGTTTGAGGGTTATTCTTATAGATATTTTGATTAACTTGATGATAAAATAAAATAATTTTAGACGGGAAAGGTTTATAAAATTTTATTATTTTAGTAAGAACATATTTTTATCTCAATGATGAAAAATGAATAGAAAATTATTTGTGTAGTGAAAATTTCACAATAAAAAAGACTTTTTGTTTCTATTTGGATTGATTTAAGATGACGCCTTCGCTGCGTAAAGCCTGTCTGGATGCCACCACCAAAAACTCATATATGGATCAGCTATGACGCCATATCTGGAAAGGAAAAAGTAAGCAGAACATTCGCATTAGCGTTACTTGAGATGCTTTTTTTTTTGTTTTCCACCCGATATTCGGAGTCCACATTGAAGCTCCCGACTAAATTTAGATCGCGCACTGCAGGACTCATTCGGGGGTGACGCTTCCAACATGATTTTCTCTATATCCAGGGCTCGAACGTTACTTGAGATACTTCATGTATTTCTTTACAATTGCAAAAGAAAATATTTTTATTTCTGTTTAAAAACAATTTGACTTATTATTTGAGGATACTTCATGTATTGTTGAAGTTGTTGGACTATTTATCATCGTGGTCATATTAAAGATGGATTTTAGCAACTAAATAACTTAGGATTAAGGTTAAAGTCCAATATTCACGTTTATTTTGGGTACTAATTTAGTGTATGTGTGTGACCCGTGTATATTAATTTGGAAGATGATGAAATGATCCTACCTTATTTGTAAAAAAATATATATTACAAAAGAAAGAGGAAAGAGATGGAGTATTTGTCAAAATTCTCAATCACTCATAACCACGGCTTACATACTCTATATTTTCTCTAATCTCACCTTATCCTAAAAATATAAGTAGGTCATTATTAATATTTTGTTATTGTTTACTCAAAGTTGCAAAAATAATGGAGGTGCATAGACACCATTTTAAAAAGGTTTGAAACTAAAATATTATTTTAGTAATTGACTACAATTTAAGGATTTAACATATGCTAGCAAAAACAAAGAAGAATTTACATACATTATGTAACTTTGCAGGAGAACCAAAGTCTAGACATGGCTTTCAACTCACCATCACAATGTTCCTTACCATCTTGACGAGTGAACTGCGATGTAAAGCAAAAAGGATTCCGATCAAAACACACATCGCAGTATACTAGGCCTTGTAATTGTTTAAGAGGTTTATCTAAAAGATTCGCACAAATATATATCTACTGATCTACATACAGAAAATGAATGTCAGCCTTCCAGTCATGGTGAAACGCTTTACTTGGCTTAAAGTTCCAGTTATCAAATTGCGACTATACAACAAGATCAAAGTTGTAACTACAATTCTATGTTGGTCTTTCAGTACATACCAACTTAAATCATCTACAAGAGGTCCCTTGATCCAAGTGGAACCAAAATGACTGATAAATTATCGTTGCTGCCTTCTAAATATGCTTTCTCAATGAGTTGACAAGCCAATAATGATGGATCTGAATAGTCCTCTACTTCATTTAGAAAATCACAGACTGCCTGGGGAGTTAAACTTTCAAATATTCCATCAGATGCCACCACCAAAAACTCATCTTTTGAAGTTAAAGATAGCCAATCAGTCACCTCTGGATCAGCTATGATGCCATATCTGAAAAAAATAACACAACAAATCCATCAACGTCCACAAATTGCAAAGGGATAAGAAATTTTATGAACACGCCAAGGTGGAAAGAATATAAAATTCAGCAAGACTTTATTTGATAAGGAAATTTATACCCTATTGTTTGAGTTCTCAAGAGACTAGAAAATAGAGGATATGGCAGATTCCCTGCTTTTGGGATGGGAAGTTATCCCAAATTTCAATCTACAAGCTGTTGATAAAACAAAATACCACGAACAAGAAACAGTGGCTTGAAAAAATGTTGTGGAGAACAAGAGTAAACTCTAAACTGACTTGCTTTTGACAGACTGAAGTACATAATGCATGCCTAACATAAGAAAATTTGCAGAGAAGACGGTTCATATTATATAGCACAAAAAAAAAAAAAAAAGATTATATAGCAGGTTTTGTTCACGGGATATTTCTTTCTGAGAGCAAAGAAAAGCCTTCGAATCACCAACATTTGCAACTAAAACATGATTGTTATATATGAGGGCAACAACAGCAGTAGATCCCGCATAAAGATGATATTCGAAAGCAACCTAAAGAATGTGAACAACCAAGTCATTAAAAAAAAAGAAAACAATATCACAAGTTTTGGCCTTGCCTTGGTGAATTCTACATCAATATCATTAATGGTAGTTACTAAAGAAGATTTTAGTATTTCCTTCAAGTCAGAAAAATTGTTCAATACTGTTGTTATTGAGGTTAACCATAAACTTATCCAAAAATATCCTTTAGGCCATATCACTAACAGAGGATCCAATATGACCATCAAATACTGCCACAGCCCCAACCCTCACCTCTTCAACGTCGTCGCCACGCCCTACATCATAGTCTAATATGTCAAAGCTCATACAACAAGTGTGTGTTTGGAGGTGGTATATGCATGCATATTATAAATTCAAGCTAATTAAACATTACCAAACAGAGGAATCGTAAATTTAGGTCACATGTTACTCGATCCTCCTGGTATGACTTTCTTCCTTGCGACGTAGCAAAGTGACAATTTTGAGTTGGAATCGACATTTCTTTTTTGGCAGAGAATTCACCTCTCTTAATATTTGTTCCATCAACTTCTTTCCAGGTTCAGGTTCAAATTCAGGTTTAGACTTAGCTACCTTAAGGTTGATAAGTATTCCCACGATGCATGCAATTAAAAATCCAAATATCATAAAATTCCACCCATTCCAAGCCCTGATCTGTTTTTTCATCATAATTTTACCCCTGAGAGAATCAATATTAATACCTATAGAGTGAAGATAATGACAAGTAGTTAGATAGTTATGATTACAAAGCCACATAAAAGTTGGTGTTCTGGATAGTTATACTATGATTATCCATGACATGTTTATAAGCAAAAGCTGTAGAGAAAAAGCCGTGAGGTGATAGGACAATTCAGACTCCACATCTTTAGTTCTGCTTCTTGTTTTTCTTCCTATTTTTCTTCTTGTTTTTCAACTCCTTTTTGGTCTTGTTCTCTTCCTGTGGTGGACTCCGGTAAATTTTCACCCAAACACAAAAGCCAACAAAAATCACGGCACATGCCAAAGAAGCACGGTAATTGAACATGCTGCAAAAAAAAAAGAAAAACTCAATTAACAACACCAAAAATCAAATTGAACTAGAAAAAAAATAAAAAATATATATCTTAAAATTAACGGTGTAAATATTATATTATTACCTAATAGGTCTGGAACCATCAAAGTACGGATGTCTAAGGGCTTCATCGACATCGATACGTAGATCTGGATCAGCTTTTAAAAGGAGACGTACGAGCTTGAGAAGCTCAACGTCTTGAAATCTAAATTAAAATAAAAATAAAAATACAAGTAATTACTTTTAATTATTTTTCAAAATATATGAAGATAATAAAGAAACAACTTAATTACCCCAAATCTAATGGATCCCGATTACGAATGTAATCGGCATATCCATTGTCTGTGCAGGTGCTCAGCTTGTTCATTTTTTCTATGACGATACTATCGGGCAGCCCAATACACTGCTCCGCCATACCTGCAGTACTGTGTGCAGGTGCTCAGCTTGTTCATTTTTTCTATGACGATACTATCGGGCAGCCCAATACACTGCTCCGCCATACCTGCAGTACTGTATATTAATGGTGAAAGTTAGTTCTCACACACTTTTTCCTCATTATATACACATATATTGAATTATTAAATTACTCAATCATGAAATAATTATTTGTATGTAGATATTTACCGAAAAATGGAATATTCATCTGAATAACTAATATTTTTCATCAGCCTCAATGCTTCGTACTCTGTGAGTTGGAAAACATCTGGAGTACCAAGTATAAGCTCCACAGTAGTTTGCCCTACTGTCCAAACATCATACCTGTATGAAAAATCATATTAATAAATAATGAATCATCAATACTAATCATATTATTTATCTAGTAAAATTATTAAACTTTATTTTGTATCAAACAAAAAATCACTAACTTAAATTTTTTATCTTTAAAAATCATTCAACTACATTAATCATTAATATAAAAGAGTTGATATAATAAAATAAATTATTTTATATGTTATGTAAATATAAATCTCACAAATAAACAATCTTTTTTTTTTTTTAAAGAAAAGGTCATTACGAGTCTTCTCCTTCTTAATTTATCATTAAACAAATTTGACATGAATAACATTTTTATTTATTCTTATTTCCCCAATAAATCTAAATCAATTTAAATATTTATGTCGTGCAAGCGAGAAGAACCCAGAACTCATCAACCATAGCAACTCAAACATTAAAAATCTTCCAAGTCTTTATTTTAAAAGGAATTTTTGGAGACTAAAAAATAAGAAGCATAATGTTTTTTCTTTTCTAATTTTGTTTATTTGTGGGTTTTATGTTTATATGACATAAAAACATATTATTTAGTCATATCAAATTTAATGATAAAGATAATAGAGTGATTCTTTTAATAAAAAGCCTAAAGTTGAGTGATTTTATTAGATAAAAGCCTAAAGGTGGATGATTTTTTATTGATATAAAGCAAAGTTCAATGACTTTACTAGATAAATTTTAATAGTTCAACGACCTTTTAAACTATTAACTCAAAATTATATGTGTTCAAATACAAATTAGTTCATTAGTTAGTTAACTAGTTAACACTGTTTACATGTTAACGGATTAGTTGGTTGATGAGTCTGTTGCTCAACTATGAGCCGTCAATAATTAGTTAGTTTGTTATCTCAATTCCTAGCTATAAACGCACAAGTTGAGAGTCACACTTTGTATGTTGTTGCAGTTAAACATCAATAAAATTCTCTCATTTCTTCTACATTAAGTTTTCTGTCCAGATTCATCAATGAACTGATGAGCTTATTAGCTCACAGTTTTCACATGGTATCAGAGTTCTGAGCAATTGATGCTGGTTGTGTATGAGCAGAAGTCTTAGACGAGACCAGAGTCTTCTTTTTCAATAATTTATTTTTTGAGCATTCATCAATGGCGCCTAAAATCGATCAAAATGATCCTCTGTACATCAGACCATCAGAAGCTTCAGGAGCTGTATTAATTCCCATAAAATTGACTGGATCAGAGAACTATGGGATCTGGATTAGGTCGATAAGGATTGCACTTCTAAGGAAGAGAAAATTTGGTTTTGTGGCTGGAGCTTGTACTAGAGGATTGTACAAGGATGAGCTTCATGAACAATGGAAAACTTGTAATGTGATTGTATTGTCCTGGCTGATGAACACTCTTAGTGACGATCTACTCAGTGAAATCGTGTATGCAACTACTGCATTTTCAGTTTGGGCAGATTTGAAAGAGCGATTTGACAAGGTGAACAGAATGAGGATCTATCAGCTGCATAGGGAACTCACCACACTCACACAAGGTACAAATTCTGTATCACATTATTTCACTAAATTGAAAATATTATAGAGTGAATATGATGCTGTGATACCAAATTATTGTTGTACATGTCCTCAATTGAAAGATTATGCTGATCATCTGTAGCAACAGAGGTTAATTCAGTTTTTAAGTGGTTTAAATGACTCTTATGATCAAGTTAGGAGACAGATCTTGTTGAAGGGAACAACACCTTCCATTAATCAGGCTTATGCTATGGTTATTGAAGATGAAATTCAACATTCATCAGCTGTTGTTAATGTAGTAGAGAAACCAGAATCAATAGCGCTTAATGGGAACAAAAATCAAGGAAGAGTATTACAAAGGGAAGAGATGTGACTTTTGTCATTTCACTGGTCACACTAAGGAGAATTGCTACAAGTTGATTGGTTACCCAGAGGATTGTAAGCAAAGGAGAAAGTCAGGATCATGCTATGGAAATAGCAACACACGCAGTGCATAAAACTTTACCAATAGAGGTGGTTATGGTAGACAGTCCTTTACTAACAATGTGAATTTGAGAAATGCAGGAAACTCTAATGACTACGGAGGACAAAACTCAACAAACAATGCATCTGGTAGCTATTGTGATTACTCTCAAGGGACTTTCACTAATCAAGATGAGAGCAGGACTTTTTTGGCAAAAGGTCATGCATTCACAGATCATGAATACAAGCAGATACTAAACATGTTAAACAAAGAAGGACAAGACTCTAAGCAAGTCAACATGGTAGGTATAACTACTTGTTTAATGTCAAATAATTTCACTCAGGATTGGATCATAGACTCTGGTGTAACTCACACATTATAGCAGACAATCATTTACTCACAAAAAGTCAGGTGTTATCTAAATCACAGAAGAACCAGGTACCCTTTCCTACAGGAGACAAGGTAGCCATTAGTCACATTGGTGAGGCATCTGTGTTTGATAACAAGACAGTGAAGAATGTTCTACACGTTCCAGGCTTCAAATTCAGCCAATTACCAGTTTCAAAAATCACAAGGGAATTGTCTTGTTTTATATCATTCTATCCTGACTTTTGTGTATTTCAGGACCTCTTCAGTGGCAATGTGAAGGGAATTGGTAAATAAGATAGAGGTTTATACATGTTCAAGGGTAAAATTCCACCACCACACAAGCAAGAAGTTACATGTCAGAAGGAAGTGATTACTGCAGGAGCAATAGTCAAAGATGTTGATATGTGGTATAAGAGGCTTGGACATCCTTCTGTTCAAGTCCTGAAGATTTTAAAGCTAGTTCATAACAATAAAGACAGTGAAGTCCTTTCTAAATGTTCAATTTGTCCATTAGCTAAGCAAACTAGACTTGCATTCCCTATCAGTAACTCTACAACATTTGTAAGTTTTAATATTGTTCACATGGATGTTTGGGTTCCCTATAAGACCCATATTATGGATAAGAAACACTATTTTCTAACAATTGTAGATGACTATAGTAGGTTTGTATGAACCTACATGTTGCAATTGAAATCTGAAACAATTGCTGCCATAAAAAAATTCATGTTAATGGTCAAGACTCAATTTAATTCTCATGTTAAAGTTGTGAGGTCTGATAATGGTATTGAGTTCTTTAACTCTCAGAGCACAAAGTTATTTCAGGAGCTAGACATCCCACACCAAAGTAGTTGTCCTCATACACCTCAACAAAATGGAGTGGTAGAGAGGAAACACAGACATATTCTCAACATTGCTAGAGCTATCAGATTCCAATCACATTTGCCTATTAGATTTTGGGGATACTGTATTAAGGCTGTTGTCTACTTAATGAACTTGTTATCTTCATCTGTCATTGAGAACAAAAGTCCTTATGAAATGCTTTATGCCAAACAACCTTTTGTCTCTCATTTAAAGACATTAGGATGTCTTTGTCATGCCTTAGTATTGCCAAAAGGTAATAAGTTTGCAGAAAGGTCTGTCCATGCTATTCTCATAGGATATTCAGAGCTTCAAAATGGATATATATTGTTGGACATTAAATACAATAAGATCTCTGTACATATAGAGATGTGATATTTCAGGAAGATGTTTTCCCTTTTGCACAAGTGATGCCACATATACAACCACCATTCATTGTTTCTGACTCTCCTTTAGAGTTGGATAATTGTTTCAATCTAAATGATGGAGGTACTTATATTGATACTGCTAGGGATTCTCATATTGAAGACAGTGTTGTGTTGGACAGTGAGGATGTTCAGCATGATAGTGAGATTTCAGAAGAATTCACTCGTGAGAATTCTCCATTAGAAGTTATTTCTGATCAGACTCCTATTGTGCCTACAGATCCTCTCATGAGAAGGACCACAAGAAGCACTAAAGAGCCTACTTGGATGAAAGATTATACTACTGTTGGCAAGAAGCAAAGTAGTACTAGGTATCCTTTGATTAATTCTCTATGTTATGACAACTTAACACCATCTTATAGAGGCTATCTAAGTAAAGTGTCTGATTCTGTGGATCCCAAACACTTCAGACAAGCAGTCAAAGATGATAGATGCATACATGCCATGAAACAAGAGATACAGGCTCTTGAAGATAACAAAACTTGGATGGTAGTTGATTTACCACCAGGGATGCATACAGTGGGATCTAAATGGGTGTATAAGGTAAAATATAGAGCAAATGGTGAGGTGGAAAAGTTCAAGGCCAGGCTGGTTGCTAAAGGATATAGTCAGCAAGAGAATTGGACTATCATGATACTTTTTCCCCAGTTGCAAAGATGGTAACAGTTAGATGTGTGATTGCTCTAACAGTGTCTAAGGGTTGGAATCTCTATCAAATGGATGTCTACAATGCATTTCTCCAAGGTGATCTAGATGAGGAGGTATATATGGTGATGCCTGAAGGTTTCAGAAAGCCAGGGGAGACAAAAGTTTGCAAGTTACTTAAGTCATTATATGGGCTTAAACAAGCCTCTAGACAATGGAACTTAAAACTTACTACTGCCTTGTTGTCAATTGGTTTCAATCAAAGTGCACATGATTATTCTCTTTTTACTCTTAAGAAAAATGATGGACTTGTCATTGTCCTAGTTTATGTTGATGATTTATTAATCACAGGCAACAATGCTCAGCTGATCACAGAAGCCAAGGAGAATCTACATCAACAGTTCAAGTTAAAAGATCTAGCGGAACTCATATATTTTTTGGGAATTGAAGTGTTAAGATCCTCTAAGGGAGTTGTTTTGAATCAAAGGAAGTATGTTTTAGAACTTATTGCTGATGTAGGGCTCACTGGTGCTAAACCTGCTCTCACTCCTCTTGAATCAAATCTAAGACTCACCTCAGTGGAATATGATTTGGTGAATGGGGTTACTGGAGATAAGATCCTTCATGACATTACAACTTATCAGAGATTAGTTGCTAAGCTTCTTTATGCCAATATCACTAGACCTGACATTAGTTGTGCAGTACAAACTCTCAGTCAGTTCATGCAGTCTCCTAAAAAGTCACATTGGGAAGCAACTACAAGAGTAGTAAGATACTTGAAGGGCACAGTAGGCCAAGGTGTTTGGTTGCAAGCTAAACCTGCCACTATGTTAACTTGTTGGTGTGACTCTAATTGGGTTAGTTGTCCAAATGCTCGAAGGTCTATTACAGGTTATGTGGTGAAGTTTGGTGATTCCTTGGTGTCCTGGAAATCTAAGAAACAACACAATATCTCTAGGAGCTCAGCTGAGGCCGAATACAGGAGCATGGCTTCAGTTGTATTTGATATCACCTGGCTGTTGGGGTTATTTACTGAGTTAGGAGTTCATATTCAGGTGCATGTGACTTTTTTCTAGTGACAATAAGTCTGCCATTCAACTTGCAGCTAATCCAGTCTTCCATGAAAAGACTAAGCATATTGAAATTGACTGTCATTTTATCAGAGACAAGATCAAAGCAGGGGTGATAGACACAGTACATGTTCCTACTCAACATCAAGTTGCAGACCTATTGACCAAAGAATTGACTCAAGCTCAACATTTGCATCTTCTCAGCAAGCTTGGTGTGCTTAATGTCATGTACCCTTCAGCTTGAGGGCGTGTGTTCAAATACAAATTAGTTCATTAGTTAGTTAACTAGTTAACACTGTTAGTTAACACTGTTCATTAGTTAGATAACACTTTTTACATGTTAACGGATTAGTTGGTTGATGAGTCTGTTGCTCAACTACACTTTGTATGTTGTTGCAGTTAAACATCAATAAAATTCTCTCCTTTCTTCTACATTAAGTTTTCTGTCCAGATTCATCAATGAACTGATGAGCTCATTAGCTCACAGTTTTCACAATATGCAACATTAATATTAATTTAAAATCAGAGAACTAACTTACTTGGTGGAGAGTGGATATTTGCTCCAAGTCCTATCGATAATTGCTTCCGGTGGCATGAAAAATTTATATTGCTCACCACTACAAAAAAAAGAAGAAGGTTAATATGTTATATTTATATCAATACAAACATTTAATTTGCCTCAATTTATATAAACTCAATACCATACCATGTGGGTCCATCTTTTCCATAGAAAAACTTTTCTGCATAAGTATCAACTGCACTGCCCAAATCTATCAATCTCCTGTGCATCCAAAAAAAAGGAAAGAAAAAGTCATCATTAAATAATTGATAAACTTATAAAATATGGAAGGTAACGAAAGGAAACAAATTAATAACATACAAATGAGCATTATCGGATGTGTTGGATGGGTGCACTACACTGCAGCTCTGATTGGTATTTTCAAAGCATACCACGATATTAGCTTCAAAAAATGAAAAAATAATTAGCAAGCACTAATTAATATTATATAAGCTTAATGGTAAACAAATCATAAAGTTAAGAATATGATGTGACAATTTTGACTATTGTTTACATAAAGCTGAGATAATAATTAAGTGAATGGACTTAATAGTAAGACTTACAGGGTTTAATGTCCCTGTGTACAATGCCATTGTCTTGACAAAACTTGACAGCCAGTAGCTGCATACAATATACGAACACTTGAGAGTTAGATAAAAAAACATAAAACAGATTCGTAGATAAAAACCAAAGGAAATACTGTTAATTATTACCAACTGGTGGATTAAGTTCTTCATTACTTGCTTTCCTTCGGTTGTGGTGCGCAACCAAATCGACCAGTCACTTGCTTTAAGTTCATCTCCATCCACATTGTAAAGCAATTCTTTCAACTGGGTTCCCTCAAATATCGAGATCAATTGGATGCTATTTTCATCACTAAAATACTCCACGAATCTCCCTACATGCTCTTTTCCAATATGGGACGGTACCTTACTAAGTTTTGCACCAAAATAAGCCTCCCGCACACCACTTAAGTAGAAACGAGGATCCTCGGTGGCTGACTCAGACTACAAAATAAATCGAAAATTACATTGCATACACTTTTAAATAATGTTTCGCTTAATATGATACCAATTGAAATAAGATTCCTACCAAATTAAAACCATACAGAATTCATAATAAATCCTCCAACCATTCCAGTTTATTTAAATTACTACTGTCTTTCTCAATCATAACAACACACAAAAAAAAGAAAAAAGAGATGCAATTTATATTTTTCCCTTAATACTTGAAGAGACAGGCAATTATAATTCATATCTTAAGATTCAACACCACATACAGCATCCTAGCTACTACTTAAATAATTAAGATGCATGTTTTAAACTCATACAAATTATAAATCACAAAAGATATCCAAATGTAAACACAAGTCATTCAACTGACTGAACAAAAAGCACTGTGCACATTGAATTGCTGCATTATTTGTGTGGGATTTTAGGAAAAATGATTAATATATTATAATTGAAACGACTTCTCATAAGGGGGAGAGTACCTTGATTTTTTTCAGCACAAATGTTGTGTTGCCTGTTTCATTTTTCAGCAACCACGTATCGCCAAAATAACCACCTCCGAGTTTTCGAACAATGGTATAATCCTTCTCCCAAGGATCATAACTTGCTGGAGAAGAAAATAAAAAACAATACAAAACAATTAAATTGGAGGAATAATATTGAATTTTTCTTGCTGTGAACAAAATATTACTACGTATTTAATTTTGTGGTCATTCAGTTAATATAAATTGACTAAATTGAATTACAAACTAACTCTGGAATTAAGATAGATAGAAAGCCTTTTTCAAATCCTATAGTATATAATATGACAAAAGTATAAACAGATCAGGCACACAAAAATAGTACTCTAAAAGAAAGAAAAAGAGCCAAAATCAAGCTGTGATATTGCCTTAATAAGCTTTGATCTCAAAAATTAAACAGAAGTGTAATCAGTACTCTCAATGAATCAAAAGCTGCAAAAGAAAAAGAAAACAATATACACAAATGCAAACACCATCGGAAAAACAGTAAACAAATACTCTACATTTTACTGGAAAAAGGCAAATAACGTATCATCGGGAAAATTAAAAAGATACAACTATCTACCAAATAATGCGAACATCATCATCATCTGGAAAATTAAAAAGATACAACTACATATATTTATATACCCAAAATATAAATAGCATTGGAAAAAATAGTACAACTACCCACAAAAAGCAAACAATATCATCGTCTGGAAAAAAGCATAGAACAAAAACGCAAACAATATATACCCAGTCTCAGAAACTATAAATAGCTTGGAAGAAAGAGTACAACTACCCACAAAAGGCAAACAATATCATTATCGGCTACCCAGAATTGAGAAAACGCAAACACTGTCTATCTATAAATGTAAATAGCATTGGAAAAAAAGAGTACAACTAACCCACAAAAAGCAAACAATCTCATCGTCTGGAAAAAAAACATAGAACAAAAACGCAAACAATATATACCCAGAAACTATAAATCATATTGGAAAAAAGAGTACAACTACCCACAAATAACAAACAATATCATCATCGGTTAAAAAGCATAGAACAATCTACCCAGAAATGAGAAAACGCAAACACTATCTACCTAGAAACGTAAATAGCATCGGAAAGAAGAGTACAACTACACCCACAAAAAGCAAACAATAACATCATTTGGAAAAAGCATAGATCTATCTATCTACCCAGAAATCAGAAAACGCAAATACTATCTACCTAAAATAATGTAAATAGCATCGGAAAAAGAGTACAACTATGAACGATCCTAAAAAAGCAAACAATATCATCAGCATCTGGAAATAAGCATAGAACTATATATGTACACAGAAAACGCAAACAATAGCGCCAGAAAACGCAAAGAACATCATAATGTGGAACGAAAATGGAAATATAATTCAAATCTGTATACTAACCAGATGAATTGAAGACACAGAAAACCAACAAAGACGTCGTTATGATTCCGAACGCCATGCTTAACTCTTTCCCGTTCATGTTAGCTACCTATTAGTGCGACGTGTGTGTTCTGTGTACTAAAGAAGAAACGTGCGCGTGTGCTGTGAGGATTAATTCGATGAAGATGAAGCTTTTTCTCTATGAATATTGGAAGAATGTTGAACTTCTGTGAGGATTTTCTATGAGAATGCTTACAATATAAAGAGGTAAAGGGAATGTGTTGGTGACTGACTGTACTGTACTATTAGTGGGATGTAAACTTGTTGTAACGGTGTGAGTGGGATGAGATTATGAACGTCTAGCTAACAGAATGTGTCAGTGGGATAGAGGCTTATAATTAACTGATATTTTGATGGTGATCAACTCCGAAACTGTTTTTTGAAGCTAATTATTGAATTACGTAGATTAATTCAATATATATTTTAAACACAAATTAACTTTGGAATTCAGATATACTTTTTCAAATACTATAGTATAGTAATAAACTATATAATTTGAGTTGAAGCAGACATGCAGCTACGTACAGACAAAAGTAAAAGTGTATATAGATCAGGCACACAAAAATGGTAAAAGAAAGTATAGCCAAAATCAAGCTGTGATAATGAGTTTTGACCTCAAAATAAAATCATCAAATTTTCTATTGAACTTTGTTTGCAGGTCTATGAAGATTGACACAAATATCAAAGCAAGGACTGACTTGTGAGAAGGGTTAATTAACTATTTCTTAAAGGGCTAGTTTTGATACCGCGATAAGAGATAACTAATTAATCGAATTAATTAAGAATGAGTTTATCTCATATTTAGTGTGGATAAAATTACAAGATAGAATTAGTTTTTTTCCGGAATGAAGGGTGGGATAACAATCCTAAAACAACTAATCTCAAAATAGCTATTCGCAAGATAACTTGTTCCCGAGCCCTTTATAGTTCTATTTTTTCCGTCATAATGTTAAAGATGTGGTTTACATGAATGCATCAGATATTCGAGCAAAGGGATGTAGTGTAGTTTTAACTTCATGTTGTATAAAGAATACTATAATTGATTATTATCATGATTGACTAATAGATCGTCTTTATAAAATTATGTATATTTGAAAATTTAT
Organism: Solanum acaule; assembly: GCA_036250505.1. Taxonomy (NCBI): domain Eukaryota; kingdom Viridiplantae; phylum Streptophyta; class Magnoliopsida; order Solanales; family Solanaceae; genus Solanum; species Solanum acaule. Next base: position 20,829 of record JAJOOR010013058.1, read on the forward strand.
AGTCACAAACATTTATTTACTATAAGAAGCACGGATACGTGTGATTCTTAATAATGTTATGAACTATAATTTACTCATTCAGTAAGTTTGTATAAAAAAAAAATAATTAATTATCGCAACTTCTAAAATTTTGATGTTGATAAAAAAAAATAAACAACTTAAAATGCAATTATATATAAGATCATAATTTTTTTAAAAAACAATAAATTCTAGCCTCAAAAGTGAAATATTAGTAGTAATTCGTTTGTGCTCTAAAAAAGATGTCTGCTTAGAAGTAGAGTGCCCTGAAAAGTTCCAACTTATCAAATTTAAGAAACAAGAGGATGACTTGTGAGAGGTGTTAAATCTTTGTTTAATTTTTTTTCTTATTAATAGTATTAAAATATTGTGGTTAATTTACATGAATGCATAAAATATTAAAGTATTGTGGTTTTTTTTTTAGTCCAACTTAAAAAGAAGTCATAGTTTTATAATTAAAAATAATTTAATTATAAATTTCAATGACCAATAAGTGTTTCGTAAAAAATCTTCAAAATCTTGCATTTTAAGATTTTTTTTTATGACAAATCAAATGACGTTATATAAATTAAATCCTAAAAATATTTTTTTCATGAGGTGCGTTGTGTTCATGATTCACATGAGCTTAATTAATAGATTATAAAATGTAAGAAGCACACAGTAGACATGATAAAATGGTTCTGTTTTATGTGGCTAATTTAAAATTTTGAGATACAATTACTTTTTTTTAATTAGATTTTTAAAAAACTTTTAAAATTATTAATTATTAATAATTCATAATATTTTTTCATATATAATATTTTAAATTAAGGAAAGGGGTCATGCGGCGCCTTTCTCTATCATTTCCTTATTTGGCTAGACACTAAAGTCTCACCAGTAAGGGACGGAGTCATATATAACTATTCTTTCCATCTTTGTACGTAAAATTAATATTTGAATAAGTATTTGGAATTATAATTTTAAATTTATATTTAAAAATTCATGATTTTAATTTTTAAAATATATTTTTTCATATGTTTATATTTTAAAAGAAGAAAATTATCATTTTTATTTTTACAAAAAAAAAAAAACAAACTCATATTTCATCTACTTGAAAAAAGTTTATAGAAATATTGAATCCTCGAATCACATATGCATAAAATGATGATATCTCTGAAATAATTCAGAAGAGTTTGAGCATTTTCACTATTAATCACACTTTTTTTACGCGCCTATATAAAATTATGAGCATCTTTATTAATAAACCCAATATTTTCAATATCATATGCTTCATTTTAAAGGTTTCAAATAATATTTTTAGTGCAAATCAATCTTAGAACTGAGAATATCTTCATTAGCATCGCTCGTAAGCTTACAATCGGACAATTTGAAATGTCTTAACTCTTACCCATGGATAAGAGATAATTTATGATGATGAATTTATCTTATGTTTTTTTTGTATATAAAATTGCTAATTTTCTTTTTCTAAAATGATAGTGTTATTTTTATTATATATTGATAGTGGGTTCATTAAATAGTCAATGCTCTTAATATACGTTTAATATGCAATATAAAATCAGTATTTAGATGTAATTTGAAAATTATTTATATCATGTAAAGATATTATATTAAAATAATTGTATAAGAATTAAGAATATTTTGATAGTTTTAAATTAACATTGATCACATGAGATATTTTATTTTAGAGAAAATACATAATTACCCCATTAAAGTAAGACCTATTTTGTAAAAAGACACTTGAACTTTCCAAAGGTCCTATTATCCCACTAAATTAATTTCAATCAAACTAAATACGTCATTTTCACTTATTTTTGCAATTACTGTGTTCTCACATTACAAGAGCGCGTGAGTAGTTTAAAAAATAGCCTCAAACCAATATAAAAAAGCCATGTGGCATTTCAAATTGATTTCTTTAAAATAGATCCATCTTCCCCAAATCAATTCAAACACCATTAACAACTATTAAAGCTTGTTGGAGTGTCTATGACCGAGTTAATACTGTAGTATTTCTCGAAGTTCGATTCACTGTCACAAGACGAGTACTCTGTTAAGTCATCCTCGATTCTAGACTCGTCATTTGCTTCTCCTATCTTCTTCGTCATTGCGATGGTACAATTTATCATCGTCGACATTTGATATTTTTGATAGAGTTGATGAAAAGATAACAAAAGTGAAAAGAAAAAATGAAGAGAAAAAAGGTCATTGTTAGTCACCATTTTATCGGACGAAAAAAGCACTTTCCGACAATAATGACAGATTAATGGGTGGTTAGCCATGCTTTCTTCAACCATCTGAGGCGAAATGCTTGTTGGTGCTAATATAAAAGTATTTGTATAGTTCCAAGAATAGAGGAATAAAATAAAATGATGATTGTTTTTCTAAAATTATAATGATAATAGCATAAAAATAATAGATTGATTTTTATTTAATTGAAGTTAATTGTCTTTTTTTTTAATTTGATGAAGAAGGTTAGGGAAAGGGGAGAAGTAGATAGGAATGGAGGGGTGTTTGGTGGTGGGGGGGGGGGTGGAAAGTATTTTTTCCTTTATTTATAATAAAGAAAATTTCTTTTTACATATTTATTTTTATAATTTATGATATTTAACACGTGACAATTTGAGATTGGGGCGTGAAAATCACACCTTTTTTCACAATTGAGTTTAATCGAAAAATGAGGCAATATTATTACTTTAAAATTATTTAGGGGGTGTTAGGATCCCCGCAAAATTTAAGCGTCTCTTTACAAAAAAAGTATTAATTCAGGTGGACTTTATGTATTTTCTATTTATTTTATTTATAACTACAAGAGAGTATGAAATGTGAGAAGCACATGTACAGTTTTTAGCATCCACGTGGCAGCCTCAGAGGCATGGTACTGGCTCCCCTACTAATGGGGCGCCTTTCTCTATCATTTCCTTCTTTGGCTAAACTTCTCTATCAATGAAAGGCGACTGTCCTTTCCATTTTGTCCGTAAAATTGACATTGAAATTTGGAATTACATAATTTTACATAGCAGAACAATAAATAACATGAATTGTCAAATTACATTATTGCAACTTTTGAATACTTAATTTCACTGTTTGGATGGAGTTTGTGTGTCGTTAATGTTGAATATAAGCTTAAGTCATCTACATATCCTTAAAGTTGTTCGCATAATTCACTTAGGTATCTTAATTAGGACATGTATCTATTGAACACCTAAATTGTTCAAAATATATACCTATTAAACACAAAACGCTGATATAGCAATATAAGTGTACTTCACTTAATATTAGTGCGTGAATAGGTTCCAAATAATATTTTACTTTTTTTCTTTTATTGACATTGGGCACTAAAATAACTAAAATTTATTTAAAATTGATTTCTTGATAAACAAAGAAATCAACCCCACCCCCTTATTCCAGTCATCATCTTCTTCCTCAAACTCCAAACTCTCTGCACTTCTTTTTCTTTGTTATCTCTCTCTAAATATATATATATTTGAAAATTGAACCTACGCATTGATGTGATCTTGCAAAAAGATGAAGAATTCTGAATCTACGAATTGATGTGATTTTGCAAAAAAAGAAAGAAGAATTTTGAATCTACGAATTGATGTGATTTTGCAAGAAGAAAGAAGATTTTCAGACATTGAAGTTAAAAAGTTAGCTGGCCTCCGTTCATATCTATTTCTGGTCACTCAAACAGACATCACCAATTCAAATTAAAATGTAAACTAATTAAGCTTATTAAAAATGGTATCATGAAATTCCATAGAATTAAAATTGATAATTAAAAAGAAACGAAGAGTTCTTCAACTCCAAAAAACACCAGTTATAGAATTCAGAAAAATATGTCAGGTAACTCCATTTTTTCCGGTCATGGTAATAGGAATTCAAAATTTTCCGACGAAACCTTTTCATCTTCCTCGTACCAAACTAGATGGAGAGAAAGGATTACAATTGAAAAATCGATTGAGGAAGGGACTGTCTTGTTGGAGAGTTGGGGACGATTTGGATCAACTGAGGGCATCTCCAACCCAATTCTCTATTTTACTCTCCAAATATAGAGTTCTCTATTTTTTCAGACAATCAACTCCAACCCAATTCTCTATTTTACTCTCTAAAAATGAATCTTTTTCTCTCTCCTCAATATTATATTATTATTTGTATTTTATTCTTATTTCATAATATAAATCATTTCTTCTTTTTGCAAATAATCACTCTATAATCTTTACGTAATACAATATTTTTTTTCAAATTCTTCATTAATATAAAATTATATTTTATTCTAAATTACTAAATAACATAAATTGCAATAAATATTATATATAATACATATTAACGAACAATTCAAATAAAAATGAACTCATTGATGAAATATAATTGCATCATAA
>JAJOOR010013059.1:0-24088 GCA_036250505.1 Solanum acaule
TGTTATATTATGTAATTTTCTCTTTGATTATCTAATTTACAAAAAATATACATAATGCATATATATATATATATATATATATATATATATATATAACTTTGTTCTTTAATATTCAAAACAAGTGTTTTTCTCGCCGTGTCTTTAAAATTTACCACCTTATTTAATTGATACCTGCCGTGTATTTTATTTTGCATGAATATTGACTTCAGTATTTAAAAGGGTTAAAAAAAATTAAGTTTGCTCTTTAATATTCAAAAAAAGTGTTTTTCTCTTTGAACCCCAACAATTTTATTGTTTATGAATTTTAATACCTAAATTTCAGGTGTACCTGTATAAATCTAATCTATATTCTCTTATTATATAAGTGGCAGTTAGACATCAAGCAGCCAGCACACCATCGACGTGTGTTTCTTAGGATTAAAAATGAATTAAGGGGTTTTTTAGTCATTTAAGGCTTTCCACTTGAGAGCTTTAAGCTTTAATTGTATGAATATGTTCCATCATACACAAAAAGGCACCTCCTTCATAGTTTATCTCTTTTTCATGTGGGTCCCCTGCAAGAGTTAGCAGCTTCAACCTGTTCCCGTCGTTATGGAAAATCCAATAGAGAAGGAATTTGGCTAGAAAACTTCTAAGTAGTAACTTGGGAATTTCTAGCCTAGGCAAGACTTGGACGAAATCTGAGTCAGGTGAGGTATAGGGAAATCTGATAATGGAGGAGGGATTCAATTATGAATTTGATCACATGAGTGGATAGACAAGACGTTAAGGAGTTTGTACGGCTTTACGGAATCGAATTCGGGCGAGTAGAACTCCCAAAACTGATCTTGGCGTGAAAGGGTAGTTTTAGAACATCAAGGGTTGAAGGCGTGTTGCGAAATAGGAGCTTGGAACTCAAATTTTAAGTTTCTATCTCCGTGCAAGCCTCCAGGGAGGGATTAGTTCTGCCAGGGCGGGGCGCTGTAGCGGGTTGGGGTCCGTTATGGCAGGACAGTCGGGACTTAAATCGGGGAAAGACCCCAAAAATGTTATTTTCTGCAAAACTTCGTTCTTAAGAGCTAAGGGACGACCTAGAGCAATTTATTCACAGAGTTCCACGAATTCTAGCGCTAAAGGAAAGAAAATTACTTCCTTAATTCGTAATTCGATTCTTAGAACTTAGAATCTTGGGTAATTATCGTTGGGAAAGGGTTTTGACCTGAAGTTAATGGGGGAAAAGCCCTAATTGAACATTAGGATCTTGGGTTTGGCCTAGGGTTGATAATTTTGGTTATAATCCGGGCAAGTTAGACTTTGTATAGTGATCCTTGTATTAATTGTTTATTTTAGATCAAGAATGAGCTGAAAGACTCCAGAAAGGAAAGGCTCACGTGTCTTAGGAGTATTCATGCTTGGTTTCAAGGTAGGTGATGGTTCAATTTCCTGTTGTGTGATGTATACCGGTTAATTGCTTCATTTATGCATGCATGTATGAGAATAGAGAAATGTGAATCGAATCTAATGAAGTGATTATGTGTGCACGATTACATGCCATGAACATGTTGCTTGATTGTGTGACTATGGGTATTGTTCATTATGGGTATGATTGTGACTATGGTTGTGCTGAGACCGGGTGTCACGTTCCGACATATATATTGGATCGGGTGTCACATTTTGACATATGTATAATGGATTGGGTGTCACGTTTCGACACACAAATAGTTTGGGTGTGGGTTCCATAAGAGGACCACTTGTGATTATTACATTCATATATGTCTCTCATTGATATTGGAAAATTGTATGTTGCTCCTAAAATGATAATTGAATTATGCATTCTATATATGTGTGTTTACTGTGTTGTAATTACTTGCTTATGTTCCGCTTACTGGAGTAGCCGCGTGATCCTATCAGTACACCGTGATTTGTGTACTGATACTGAACTTGCTCGTTCTTTGTTGAGTACATGTCATCTTCAGGCAACTACTGATATACCTCAGCTAGGAAATCATTGACCGAGAGAGGGTTCGAGGGTGAGCTAGCTCTTTCAGGCTGCCTTGGATTCATCCTTAGTCTAGTCCATTCTCTTCGAACTCAGACTAGGTGTTTTAGACATTTATTATGTTTAGTTTTCGGGGTTGCACCCCTTTTCTTAGACTTGTTGAATAGTAGAGTTATAGTACAATGACTTTCAGGTTCTAGGGGTTGAATTTCCGCGATGGTTATGCTTAGTTGTTTTTGTTAAACTTTCTGAATTTATGGGAACTCAGTACTTAATTCATCATTTAAACCTGCTTCTGTATCTTTAAATGGTTTAGTTTCTTAGAGTTGCTTAGTCGGGTTGTAGTAGTGGTTCTCCCACCGGAGGGTTAGTGTGGGTCCCAATCACGACGGTCTGGGTCGTGACATTATTGATCTTTATCGATTCGGTTATCAATTTAACCGTTAGAATTTGACACAAAATAAATCATTGAAATTTACTTATAAATAAGGTGACAAATCTTTTAACCTTACAAGGCACAAGGTACCATGCCTTACTTTAGGATTTTATTTTTCCGTCGTGTTGAATCTTTGCAGTGCTCCTAAACTTGACCACTTACATTTTTATTTACATAGAAACAGTAAAAATAGGAAAAAAATATACATGAAAACACAGCAACAAAACAATTGAATAAATAATGAAGAATGTATTTTTTTAAAAATTCGGCCATCTTTTTTTAAAGGGAAGACTGATCATGTCAGAATGAGCCTTGTAGGATTCATGCCACAGTGAGCCTTGTAAGACTCATTCTGACATGAGCCTTACACATATAATTTAACATCATCAAAGGCTTCATCCAAATATTGTCCTTTTAGTTTCATACTCAATTTTATTGCCATTTTGAAAAATTTGCTTAACTTTTTTGCCTTTTTGACTCTTAACTCCTAATTAAAAGTGGAGCAATTTTAACCATCCCATCATAATAAATAATTCGTGTGTCGCAATGTATTTGCTTGTCTTACCCAACATGAAGATCTAATGACCATTTAAAATACTTCTATAGTTTTAATTTGTAAAATGCTCTGAAAAATAAATGTTTTTTATATTCTCTTTTCATCTTAAAATGTTTGTTGTGTTTTTTATTTATGGCTTAAAAAACATTAATTCAGCACTATGCTTGATTATTTTATTTTTATTTATGTCTTTAGATATAATTTCTTACCAATGAGCATATATTGTATTTATGTGTTATAAATGAAGTTTTTGTAGTCTTAAAACAATTACTCTTAAGGATAAAATGAAAAAAAAAATTAATTTTATCTTGAACTTTTTTGAGATATCTTTTTTCAGTAAGGATGACAAATGTTTGAAATGACGGGAATATAGTATAAGTTTTTCCTTAATACTCTCTCTCTTCACTTTCACTTGTCAACACTGAAATTTTCACTTTTACTTGTCATTTTTTTACATATCAATAATATACATTTTTTTAAAAAAAAAAAATTACCCTCAACATTAATTACTTATTAAACAATCATTGCCAAGATTTAAAATTATACACCAATTAATATAAGTATTATGATAAAATACTCATATTAATCTTTATTTTTTAAGAGACGTGTAAAATAGAAGGCACACAAGTAAGAAATAAATGGATGGAGTATCAATTGAAATTAAAGAGTAAGAACATTGGTTAGAAGATGAATAGAGAAACTTCACATGATTTAGTGTTACATTAATCTGCCCTCTAAAACTTCTTAATCATTACATCTGATAAAATCAAGTTTCTAGCTACTCATCAATTACTGCACATGCCAGATTTATAGTCTTCATAGCTCTAGCACCACAACTGTTTAAACAAGAAACATGAAGCAATCAGATTGATGAATTAATCATATACTAAAATCACAAGAAAGAACTAATTATAAGGGTTAAGGAGTCTTACATTCAGAATCAGTGGTAATCCAGTTCAATTTTGGACAATGATCTATGTGAATTGGAGTTGAGTTTACAGAAGCAAAGTTGATTTGAATTGATTGTTCATGATTCTTTGTTGTTGAGGAATTAGGCATTGACATGGCTGAGTAAGTTGTGGAGCAACTTTCAGCATCCCATCTAAAGCTAATTTTGGGGGAATCATTACTTAGTTGATCATCATCTGCAACTGCTTTCAATGTTGCCCTGTTCCTGAAGTTGAATACCTGCAATTACACACCAGGTAAATCACCACTAGTTTCCTAGTAAATGGTCATACTATCTATATTTGGATTGCGATTATAGTGGGGGAACTAGAATTTTTACTAAGAAATGTCAAAATATAAAAAGGGTTGTCCATATGTAATATATAGACACCTTTCAACTTGATGTGAATTAATAGTTGCATGTCCAAACTATTGACAGCCTTAAAAACACCTCTTTACTTGATTAGCTGAACTTAAATACACCTCCGATCTTGTAATATGAGTGAAATACACCCCTAAATTCTTGCTAAGAATAGAGGTGTTTTCAACTCTTCTCTCGACTTTTTATTAAGAGACACATATTCCTACAAGAATTTGAAACTATTTGCTATATCATGTAACAAATCAGAAGAGTATCTAAGTTTAGTTAATCAAGTAGAAGAGTGTTTTTAAGAATGCCAATAGTTCAATGACGAAACAAATAAAATTTACGCCAAGTTCAAGGCTGTTTCAATACTTCTCTCTAATATATACATGAAAAAGTTTTTACCTAGCTACATAGTGTAATTTTCTGATGAATGGTGTCAGTTTATACCCTCAAATACATGTGGATCGTGACTATAGTATATATATACTAAAAAAATCAACATTTTCTGACTATTGGTTGAGTGACCATCTGAGAAGAACTCTATAAATATATATATAGTTATTGAAAGATAAAAATAGAAGTAGAAATGTTCACCTTTCTGGTTATGTATCTGGTTCCCTTATCAGTTTTTGCAGCAGCAGCCCATCTTAGTAACTCTTTCATCTTAGAGATGCTCATCTTGCCTTTATCTCCCTTAACTTTTTCTTTCTTTTCTCCACCATCTTTATGATCGTTCGTCGAATCATGTGTAAGCGGCAAAATTTGGGTAATATTTCCTACATGATTTCCAGTTACTGTTGAATCTGCTTTGTGAGTGACTTTAAGGTTCTCTTTTTTCATCTTCATACAATATTCAAATTGTTGGCTCCTATGATAACTTCCTACTCCCCTTAACTGAATTGTGCTGTAAAAATACTCCTTTCCAATATCCTTCCTGCACAATATACTATTGAATAACTCAAAGTTCTTGCTTTTCCCACGACAGATCCCAAACAACACAATCTCCTTCGATTTCGCCTTCTGATCTGAAAAAAAAAAAAAACAGAAAAACAGAGTTTTAACCTCTATATAGTATTACCAAAAGTTGTTTGTACTATCAGATCGCTTATAAGGTAATTACAAGACTTACTATTGACAGTTTGTTTGTTGCTTATAGAAGTAGTAGTCTCATTTGTAGTCTTGAAGAGCCTTTGAATAAGTGTCTGACATAATATATTTGAACAAAGTTAGTATATTTTTTTAAGTATATATAATGGATGTGAAGTTGCGAAATTGGATATTTTGATGAGAAAAATAATAAGAAAGCTAGGTCACCTGCATGTTATGGTGGAATATATTTTAATTACTTTACTATAAAGAAAGTGTGTTTGAGACAAGATTTGTAGTCAAATGGACAACGCAGAAGAAATCTATCTGTGCTGTCTCTAATGTACCAAAGATTCCTGTTTTTGGTTATAATATAAAGTTTTAATAGAATATGATGACAAAAATGTGGTAATAAGACATGAGCAGAATCTGAGACAACCAGGAAATGAAATGAGAGATAGTTGGCTTGTTAATATTCTAGGAGCAATAAGAGACTTTATATTTATAATATATAATTAAGTGGATTGCTCATGTGGTTGTTACTAATAAGTAGATCTTGAAAAAGTGATTACGAGGTACTAATTAGAGGTTAGATGAATTTGAGCCTTGGTGGCAACTATTTTCACCATACATACGTAGGGTTACTATTGCTTCCTTGGATGACCTTCAATATATGGGGCCCTCTTGGGTTCTTTGAACTTTTTTTTTAAAATAAAAATAAGAATCAAACTTTTATTAATAAAGTGAAAGTTCAGATAGTTAAAAGACAATATATAAATAGTGTGCTAAGCACAGATTATGTGCGGCATTTAGGAAAGATACATACTATATAGGGTCTACTATAGTATTGTATCAAGTAATTTCATAGGAAAGATACATACTATATACAATTCCTATGAAACTACTTGGTCTACTTTCGTTTAGATTGATCTGACTCTAGCTAAGAAGATAAAATTTTATGAGATATAGCATAAGTAGTAGAAATTAAAGCAAAATTAAGACTAAATAACTCAAAATTAGCATTAAAAGTAGATTTCTCTTGATCGACAATGTTTTATTTCACAGTAAGAAGAAGTAGCCTTGGAGAACTGAACTTTCGGGTCACAAGATGTAGGTCATATAATCATGAATGGATTTAGAGCCTGTTTGGATCGACTTAAAAGTTTAAGTCAGTTTTAACTTTTAAGAGTGTTTGACAAAGTTAAAAGTTAAAAGTAGGTACTCCCCTACTTTTTAATTTATTTTAATTTACTAGTTTTTATTTTTATAAGTTTTAGGTTAAGCCAAACAAACTCTTATTGTTGTAATTGTACTAAGCTCAAAGTGGAAAGCTTTGAAGCATGGAGACGTGTCAAAACTGTGGAGGCCAGGTCCAATTATTGGGCAAAAAAAGTGTTCTTTTGTTCAGATTAATTGCAAGTAAATCAACATGGAGATTTGGAAGTTGCGATACAAATCTGATAAATCTTGGTGAGTAGTTGAGAGAGTGTAAACCAATCTTGAAAAAGATTTGGCAGCTTTTTACAGAAAATAATTTTTAATTTATTTACGTTTGCTTGGTCAAAGTATTTTGGATTTATTTTTAGTAAAGCTTCCTCAAAAATATATGAAGAAATGACTTCTCTAATGAAAATAAAGAAGATAAGTTTCATAAGTAATATTTTAAGTTCATTATCTCTTCCTCACTCATTCAATGCCACTGAATCCTATCCATTGACCATCCCACCCACGAACCACCACTCCAATCCCCATAATATTTTGTTAGAGTATATATTGTTTATCTACTTTTCACTAATTAATAAATAATATATACTAGTGATTAATTCCTCATAATATTTTGCTAGAGTTCATCCATTTCAGACTAACTCCTCTTTTTTTTTAAGTGACTTGGAGTTGGAGAATATAAAATCAAATTTGTTACATATGGTTAGAGATAGACTAATAGGAGCTTGTTGGAAAATATCACTTCCATATTTTGTTAATGATATTCGGAGGAAAAGTGAGTTTCTATAAATTGAAGATTCTTTTTAAAAGAGTTTTGTTTAGGGCGGAGATTTTCCTCCTCAATTGTTCTTTTATATTAGTTTTCTCATATAAATCAATTTCTCAAACTATATTAAAATACACGGTTTTTTTAAGTATTGTTTTCTTTGTTATTTGATTTGTTATCGTATTAGCTTTCGGAAAACCCCATGATTATTTCAATCCGAACAGTAGTGAAGTTAAATCTAAATGCAGATTAGTTGAATTTATCCAACAAATTAATATACATTGCATAAGGAATAAGGAATGCATTAGCATCTGAATTAACTAATTAAATTATAGATGTGTATGTGATGGATGACATTACTCCCCCCTCTTTAAAATCAGTATATACGATCCAACAATATTACTATATTATCCTTTTGAAATATTAGATTTAATGCTTTGAGAATTGTATTAAATATTGAACGGAAATGGGCCAAAAATATCCCTGTACTATTCGAAAAGGTTTAAAAATACCCCTCATCCACCTATTGGGCTAAAAATACCCTTAGTCAACCTTTTTGGTCTACTATTACCCTTTAAACTAACAATCTTATATTTTTTAAGTATTATTATTATTATTATTATTATTATTATTAATTATTATTACGTGACGTCTTTTTATTGGATAAAGTTTAATTCCAACCCACCAAACTTTCTCCTACCCCACCCGACCCATATTGACATACCTCGACCCAAACCCAAATACAAGATCCATTAAAAATAAAAAAAATTGAATCAACTCTTCTCCCCCTAAACCTAATAACCTATTTTTCTTCTTCCCCTTTTATTGTTAAGCAATTTCAAGATCAATTTCACCCAAAATAACCATAAGTTATTGTAATTATAAGGCACATAAGCACTATAATCATAAGTTGTTTTCTTGAAAGGCTAATTACATCGCATTTTTGGGGGAATTTCGCCTTAAATTAAGACCCCTGTTATTCCATATTAGAAATTAAATTAATCAACATAGTACCAATCTTTACATAAATGGACAGTAATAGTACAACGTAACTATAATTGAAGATTTTAAAACACACCAACATACATACACATTTATACAACTACTTGTAAATGAGTGGCGTTGAGGATCAAAAGCAGCAAAATCAAATGAAACGTGTAAATGGGGTTCATCATAATGAGGATAAAATAGATTATGTGTTTTAAGGATAAAATAAATTGGATGAAATTGATCTTGAAATTGCTTAATAAGAAAAGGGAAAGAAGAAAAATAGGATATTAGGTTTAGAGGGAGAAGAGATGATTCAATATTTCTTATTTTTAAATGGATCTTGTATTTGGGTTTGGGTCAAGGGATGTCAATATGGGTCGGGTGGGGTAGGAGAAAGTTTGGTAGGTTGGAATTAAATTTTATCCAATAGAAAGACGTCACGTAATAATTAATAATAATAATTAAAAAATATAAGGTTGTTAGTTTAAAGGGTAATAGTGGACCAAAAAGGTTGACTGAGGGGTATTTTTAGCCCAATAGGTGGATGAAGGGTATTTTTAAACCTTTTCAAATAGTACAAGGGTATTTTTGGTCATTTTCCGTATAATTAATAACAAATAAGCGCCAAACAATTGATTTCCTTTTCTGGAGCTATTAAGATATTTCATTTTACGAAAATACTCTTCAGCTTATTTGATTTAGTAAAAAAAAAAAAGTTTGAGGAGCCTTAGGGTTTTTTCGTCATTTTCATTGTTTTATCTCCGAATAACTAATCATAGTAGCATTATTTCACCCTCTAATAGTGACAAAAACAACTTACTAACTTATTTTAAGATAGCCAAACAAAAATAAGACGGTATTAATTTGTTTTAATCTCAAGACAATTTATATTTGTCCAACATACCGACATACCAGTATTAATTATGACTCATAATCATAGTGATAATCGCCTATTTAATCAAGAACTTCTAAAAAAACAGAAACAAATCAATGGAACAATAGAAAATACTGATATTATTGCATGCTTTGCTAATACAAAGTTTCCAAGTACATAGAATCATAAAATTGAAAATTATGTAATCCGAGTAACCAATTAAGATGTTGGTGTCTATGCTACATATACTCATTAATTCTTCATTGGTGTTAAATTGACGTGGTAAACTTCAGTCATATTAGGGTAAAATAAACCAAAATTTTGTTCAGTACCAACAGGCTTTTGATTCTCATTAAAGAGAGCAAATATATACGTCTCCACAACTTTTCCAGGCTTCCTAGGAGTCCCTTTCCCAGATGCAACATGTGCAATCAAATTGTTAACATAGGTTTGAGCATTGTCAATAGTTGCATAAACATCGCCACCACTCGGCCATCCTGTTTCCGAAACCACAACATCTAAACCAGGTTGTCCAACTTTCTCCAATGCAGCATACAGAGCATCCACCATTGCATCAAACAAGTTGTTGTATCGTAAATCTCCGTCAACAACAATCACACCCGTATTTTTAATAAGTGCATAGTCTAACTGAATTTGATCAGGATTTGAAGCATACGCAAAATAAGGATACACATCAGCCAGCAACGGATATTACTTTGTAGCTAAAAATTGCGCAATTGGTTGCAAAAATTGAATAGAATCCCCGGAGAATGAGCCATTCGATGGGGGATACGAGGTCCCTAAAACCTGTAACGACACTGTTGTCGTTACAGGTATATTAAGGTTGTGCGCTTTGAGCGCCGAATCCAAATTTTGCATGCCTCCTAGTACAAAAGTCGCTAATTGTCCGGGTATTACTTCATTACCCGCGGAGATATATGCAAAATTTACGGATGAAACATGTGGAACAACGTTAGTGTTAACCCAATTCGTTGCAAAAGTTAAATCACTTGCAAGTTGTTGGAGATCTTCATTCCGAACACCAAGAATTAACGAAATGCACGAACCTTCTAGTGCTTTTAACACGTCCGGGTTTGGATCGAAGATTCGGGTCTTTTGAAAGTTTCTGGATTTCAATAGATTGATCACCTGCACTGGTGGTGGCAGATTGTTTCCCAGAAGCCCATAGTTCACACCAATTCCATCAACACCTTTTTTGCAAAAAATAAAAAACAGGATTAGGATAATCTATATATATATATATCGGTTTTTTTTAGTTTAATCAGTGAAAACTTACCAGATCTTAAAGTTACACAAGAAAATACAAATAACAAAACGCAAAGACGCTGCATAATTGATATAATATAAATATATAAAGAGCTCTCTAGTTTTGATTGACAAACTATGAGAAATGGTCATATTTATATGTGTGATGAATTAATCCTTGTGTACTAAATAAGATAGTAAATATTTTTAATTGTATGTGTGAATCCTTGTACTAAATTAACATAGTACTATATATTTTACAATTAAAGCTGGATCTTTATTTAATTATCTTGCCTTCTTTTATTTTGGCATGACATGGTGGATTTTTGTTTTACTCCCTTCCTTCGGATTTACTTGTCAAATTTTAACTTAACACACATATTAAGAAAATGATAATTGATATAGTGAATCTACTATTTATCTCTATTAATTGATAGGCTCACAAACATATTTACTTACTATATTTTTCAAAGACATTGACTGAAATACAGCTCACTAAAAGTATTATTCAAGACGTCCATGGTAGAGACAGTCTGCTCTCAAAAGTCGCAGGGCAACTGCGACAAATGAATTTAATCTCTATCCGAGCTGAATCATTCTAATAATTTAGAACTAGGTGTTGAGATGAACGATCAATGTTGCCTATTTCCTTGTTTCACAGCAAGTAAGTTGTGCTAACATGAAATCGAGCATCTTTAACTTCTTGGGTTGTCTGCTTTACTTATACAATATTCTTTTCTAGTTATACAAAGTTATAGTTACCAAACAAAAATATGAAGGAAAAAAAATCCTTTTTTAGTTTAATAAAAATGACAAATAAAAGTAAAAGTTTATTTAAAAAAATATTTACCAAATAAATTCGAACAGAGGGAGTATTTATATATTTTTGCCTCTTTCGCTTGAGATGGTGGATCTTTATTTATTTTTGTTGCCTTACTTGGCACGAGTATTAGTTATAATATTTAAGTCCATGCCATAAATAAGGACTGACTACATATTTTAATATAATTAATTAATTATAGGAAAATTACTTAAATACACAACTTATTTTACTATATTCTCTAAAAAAATTATCATTTGAAAAAATACAAAAAATTCATACTTTACGCGATGTATTGGTTGGATAAATCACTTTACGCGATGTATTGATCTAATACATCACTTTACGATGTATCGGGACATACACGATGTATCAAGATGTTACATTGTGTGATGTATCAATCGGATACATTACTTTACGCATTGTATTGGTCGGATAAATCACTTTCCGCGGTGTATCGATCTGATACATCACTTTACGATGTATCGGGACATACACGATGTATCAGGACGTTACATTACGTGATGTATTAGTCGGATACATTACTTTACGCGGTGTATTAGTCGGATACGTCACTTTATGCGATGCATCAAAGCGTACATGATGTATAGGGATGTTGAGTGATGTATACGAAATAGAGACTCGATATATCAGGCCATTGAGGGATGTATCCAAAATCGGACGAGATGTATCGGGACATTTTGGATGTATACGAATTCCACCAAATTTTTAAAAAAATTGTAACTTAAAATGGAGTAAGAATAAAATGTAATCAACTTTTAATACTATGAAATTCGTGTATAATCTACATTGATTATTCCAAACCCATTTATGAGTTATGACTGGTGGGATCTCGAAAGTTGATCCTGGTAATTGACCAGAAGTACAAATTGAATTATTTTATTTACTCTTTCATATTTGATTTACACAATATTAAAAAATAATAAAGAAAATAGCAGTACTTTTTTATATCAATCATATTAATTACAAGTCATCTTAATGTTGTGAAGTGAATGATACTTAATAAAATGATAAAATAGATATAAAATGGTAAATAGTATAATGTGTGATTTGAAACATATTAGAGAGTTGTTAGGGACAAATTACCCTTTTTTCTAATAAGTTTTTCAAATATCCATAGTATAATGAGAACCCCACGTAAAAAAATATTTATTTTGAGGGACAAAAATTAAAGACCAAGACAACATATAGCTAAAAGCTCAAATCAAAACGGTTGGCCCAGTCCAATTCAACCCTTCATCTAAAAGGGCTTCCAAAACGCTAACCCAATAAGCCTTAAAGCGGGTCAAAGCTGCCCCATGGGCCAAACATTACATTTTTTGAGAAAGAAAATCCATGAGATAGTTATTGAGAAAATTTCAAAAATAACAAAGATAATGACATAATAAGGATCTATAGCTACAATTTTGATAATTGCGCTCTATAGCTATAGTTCTGTTTGATATGGAGGTTGCGGTTTGTATATTTCACTTACCCGTTTGTATATATTGCTTGCGAATATACAAACAAGGTGAATATATACAAATGGAGGCTACAATTTGTATATTTTGCTTGCGAATACAAAAACATGATAATTATATACAAATTTCGTATTTATCCATTTATGAATTTTTCATAACGTCATTTGTATATTTCGCTTGCCAATATACAAACAGAGTAATTTATTATGATTTTTTCATAATTCGTATACAAATAGTTAGGATAAACATATACAAATTTTGGATTTATACAATCAAGAACCAAATTATACAAATTCTGAATATAAAATTTCGTGAAACTGTAGCCATAGATTAAAAATAATCAAAATTCTAACTATATTACATAATATACTATAATTTTTCAATAGTTAGATTTGGGAGGAAGAAAAACTTACATAAAGTGACACCTGAAGTTGTCCCGAATTTTCAAAAAGACACTTAAACTATGCAGGCATCCTATTACCCCCCTAAACAATTCCGAACTTATATTATTACATCATTTTTCGATCAATTCCAAATTTTTAAAAGCAAGTGTTATCACACACCAATCATTATGTAACACGTGTTAATATAATTTGAAATATAGTTTTTCTTTTCATTTTAAGTTTTTCTTTATTTTGCTCTCTTACTTTTTGACTTATTTTAATTTTATTACTTTAATTTTAATTTCATTTTAAATTATACTTCGTCTTCCACCCCTACTTTCAAGCTACCCCTCCCTCCATTTTCTTTATTTCTTTCTTCTTCTTCACCTCCATCCCCACATCAAGTTGAGCCCCTCCATTATCTTTATTTATTTTTTTCTTCTTCTTCTTTGGTCAAATTCCTTTCTTTCAAAAATCATACTATTTTCAAGATTTTGTTGAGTTATTGATAACAAAACTAATTATTTTTCTAAGAAAAATCAAAATTTTGAAGGTATCATCAATTAATTTATCTCATTTTTATATAACTTTAAAACTAGAAATGATAATTTTGAAAGATCAATGAATTCTCCAAAAATTGAAAAAGTTTAATTGAAATTTGGATTAAAAAAAATTAAATAAAATCTAGTAATCATCCTCAAATCTAATGGGTTTATCAAATTGTTCGAAATGTAATAAAATATTTAGATATAATTTTATGACTGAAGAGAGTTAAATTAATCGTAGTAAAAAAGGGAGGTGGAGTTATGGTAAAAAGTGCATTGAAATTGAGAAGCTTCAATGGAGAGATGAAAAGGAATTTTTGAAAAAGAAGGAAGAAAGAAAAAGAAAAAAATAATAAGGAGAAAAAGTTAAAATAATAAGAAAAACAAGAAAATATATTTTATAGCAAAATACTTGTAAAAATAAAATTATATTAGTTTTTTAGTTTGTTCACGCTCTTTAAGAGTGCATACACTCTCCATGCCATGTGGACAAAAAATGATGTAATAATATCAGTTCAGGATTGTTTAGGGGGGTAATAGAACGCTTGCATAGTTTAGGTGTCTTTTTGAAAATTCGAGACAACTTCAGGTGTGACTTTATGTTTTTTCTCTTAATTTTTTTCAAATATGTTAGATTTTATATGCGTAGTAAATTTTCTTTGAAGAGTTAAAGTTTTCACATATTCTCCTAAAATATTCTAGTTATACTGCAAAGTGCAAATATTGAAAACTTTGATAAAGCATCAACTTTAGTATTTTTGGTGTATACACACATACTAAATTTACTAAATGAACTTGATATCCCATGAATCTAGCGCCTCGAAGCACCCAAATATTTATGTTTGATTTTTTTTTATGAGGACCTTCATAATGAGTTGGGAAGCATTACGTACAGTCTTATCATTTTTTCAGGAATATTTTTGTATTTACGAGCCAACATTTAGGAATTAAGCGACTTTCTTGTTTTTTGTGTGTATTAATCCATGGATATGGTGCCTCGGAGCACCCAAAATTTTTTCAAGAAAAACTTTATAAAGACCTCCGTAATGAGTTGGGGAAGCATTACGTACAGTCCCACTATTTTTAGGCATATTTTCGCATTTACGAGGCAACTTTTAGAAATTACGCGACTTTCTTTGTTTTTCGTGTGTATAAGTCCATGGATCTGACACATCAGATCACCCAAAAATATTTTCTGAAAAAACTTTATGAGGACCTCCGTAATGAATTGGAGAAGCATTATGTACAGTCCCGCCGTTTCTTTCAAGCATTTACGAGACAACCTTCAGGATTTACATGACTTTCTTGATTTTCCAGTATGTATTATACCATGGATCTGGCATCTCGGACCACCCAAAAGTTTTTTATGAAAAAACTTTATAAGTACTTCTGTAATAAGTAGGGGAAGCATTACGTACAGTCCCACCATTTTTATTAGGCATATTTTCACATTTACGAGTCAACCTTTAGGAATTACGAAACTTTCTTGATTTTTCGTGTGCATAAAAGCCTATGGATCTGGCGCTAACGAGCACCAAATTTTTTTTTTTGAAAAAACTTTATGAGGACCTCCGTAATGAATGGAGGAAGCACTATGTATAGTCCCACTGTTTTTTCAGGCATATTTTCGCATTTACGAGCTAAATTTTAGAAATTACGCTACTTTTTTTATTTTTTTGTGTGTATTAGACCATGGATATGACGCCTCAAAGCACCCAAAAAAAATTCTGAAAAAACTTTGCGAGGACCTCCGCAATGAGTGGGAAGCATTACGTACAATCACCCCATATAATTTTTTTTGGCATATTTTCACAATGACGAGCAAACTTTTAGGAATTACATGACTTTCTTGATTTTTCGCGTGTATTAGCTCATGAAACTACACCTCGAAGCACTGAAAAAAAAATTCTAAATTAAATTATGAGGACCTCCGTAATGAATTGGGAAATCATTACGTACAGTCCCATCGTTTTTCAGGAATATTTTTCTCATTTACGAGCCCACTTTTAGGAATTATGCGACTTTCTTGGTTTTATGTGTATATTAGCCCATGGATCTGACGTCTCGAAGCACCCAAAAATAATTTCTGAAAAAACTTTATCATGACCTCTGTAATGAGTTGGGGAAGCATTACGTACAATCCCCACCATTTTTTTCAGACATATTTTCGCAGTTACAAGCCAACTTTTAGATATTACGCGACTTTCTTGATTTTTAGTGTGTATTAGCCCATAGATCTGACGCCTTGGTGTACAAAATTTTTATGCAAGTAAAGAACATATCTTTCTCGAATTCATCACAATATTGATTAATTAATACTCCCTATGTCCCAATTTATGTGACTTACTTTCCTTTTTAGTCAGTCTAAAAAAGAATGACACATTTTTATATTAAGTAACAATTTAACTATAAAATGTCTATTTTTTCCTTAATGAAATGATTTACAGCCACATAAATTTCTATCATTTATTTTGGACCACAGATTTTAAAAGTCTTCCTTTCTTTCTTAAACTCCGTATTGAGTCAAACTACCTCACATAAAATGGGACGGAGAGAGCATAATTTTCAAGTCGCTATATACTTTCTTATTTGTTCAAACAATGTATACACTAAATTGTACTAGTTGCATGCAGTGTTTTCAGAAACGTTTTTGGGGCGAGTCTCGGGGCGGGGGTACCAAAAACGCTCTGGGGTGCAAATTGAAGATGTAGATCCATAGGGCGTACGCCCTAGAATTTGGGGCATAAGCTCAAAGCATAAAAGCGCAAGTTCTGGGCGTAAAAACCTATGCCTTGGGCGTTTTTTTTTAAACCTTATTTTTGCTATAAATCATATTTTTTATTATTGGTGTAACGATATTTCTCAAATAGTAAATGCTATACTTTTTTTCTTCATTATAGGTTATTAATACCTATCTCAAATAAAAATCAGAATATTTTTTCTATATATTATAGGTTATTTATTAAAATTTATTTGTAAAATAATTGAAAGTTTTATTTTTGCTTATTTTCTTAGTAATTAAATTATAAAATTTAATACACATGAGACTATGCCCCCTAAATCCATAAGACTTACGCATGTGTCTCGGGGCTTATGTCTCACCTCACGTCATCGCCTTTTAAAACACTGATTGCATACATACTCAAGGGCTAGAGGAGGCCAGCCTCATGATGCATGAGGAGTGGGGTTTACTATACTCAGGTCTTAAATGAGCAGAAAATTTCTAGCTCGGCCTCACCCATTCAACGGTTTGTGATTGGGTTGGGCTGGTCTTATGGATCAAGCTCATTTTGACGGATATACACATTATTAGTTGACTTCGAGAAGAAAAGAAAAATTCTATAAAAGATTAAAGAAAATAAAAATCATGGGATTAAGGATGGAATTATAGAGCTTAAAGAATGATTTTAAGAAATTTGATCAAAATAAGTTGAAGCTATTTCAAAAAGAATTAGGGCAAGCGTATAAGGATGAGAAAATGGAAAAATCACTCCACACATCTATTTAAGGAGTAATATTACATGTTTTAGATCTACGTTTAACATATTACTACTTATAACATTTTAATTGCAAGTTATAACAGATCAGTTTTTATTTATAATTCAATTAATTTCACTTTATTAAATAATTAATTTTTTATAATTATATTTTAATTAATAGGTGAGATAAATAAAATTAATAAGAGAGAATCAATGGTAATTATTTGTTACACTTTTTTAGGGATATTTTACCTTTCACACATAATATTACACCTTTTTAGGAATTGTTCCTTCTTTTAATGTTCACACATCAACAACCCACCTCCATTAGCACGTTTCCTTCTGACTCACACGTCAAATCAGTATCCCCACCCCCACGTTCAACCTTTACTCAAATGGTAGATCTTTCTCTCTCACCATCATCATTCTTTTTCTTTGTACATCCAAAAGAAGAAATAGTAAATCTTTCTCTCTCATCATCTTCATTCTTCTTCTTTGTACACTCAAAAGAAGGACAAATCTTCTAAACAATACAAAGAATCAAGAGTTTAGGTTGACAAAAAAACATGTCGAAGAATCAAAACATCAGCATACACTATGAAAGAGTCTAGATTCGTTAGAATGGGTTTCTAATGTTAAAATTGAAGCTTCATCTTTTAACATCTTAACTCAAACGCCGCCGACCAATAGGAATGCGAATCTGGCGATCAAGAGTGTTACCACTCCCAAGAAGAAACAAACCCCAATAAAGTTTATATGATCAGATTTTTTATATTTTTGACATGAAATTGATATACTATGTAGTTGGTATGATTTTTTTTGTATTAATATGTTTGTGCATTGGCATGAAGTTTGTATAAATCTAGTATGACTTTTTCACAGTTGTATTTAAATTTTTTTCCGATTGAAGTTGGTGAAATGAGGATAAAAATTTATATGAAATTTATATCTATTTCTATCTTTTTGTGATTTGTTCATAATAATTAATTCATTTTCTTTCTCAAAATTATTTTCTTCTTCAATGTTGTTTCAGTGATTGCGGTATATACACATGCCTATTTGCTTAATATATTAGCAATGGAGTTTTTGATATGGGTCCCATTGATATAGATGAAAAGTACCATCATCAAAGTTACGCCACAATCCTATGTCAGTATGGAAGAAGCAAGAATGTTGATGGTGACATTAGTGACAGTAAAGTAACTGGAACTATAGCTAGCAAATTTGATGGACCCCGCATAGCAAATGAACATGCTCCGGATACTATCGATTATCCTACACCAAGACCATGAAAAACAAATTTGAGATAGTTGATTGTAGCTTAGACTTTTAATTATTACATATTTTTTAATTTTAGATGATGTATATTTGTTTTTGCTAAGTTTTTTACAACAATATATAATATGCACTATTTTACTATCAGATTTATTCTTCCCAGATTTATATCAGTTGGATACCAACTTCATACATTTTTATTTTTAGCCTTCGTCTTAAATTTTCAAGTTAGATACCAAATGTATACAAATTGGATATCAGCATTAACCAGATTTATATTGGATTTTTAATTTTGAAAAACACATCATAAACATAGTAAAATATAAAATATTTTGAGATTCCTTTTATAGGACAACTGTATACATAGTTACACTTAAGTTTTCTAGATGGATATTAATTGGATACAATATTAACTAGTTTTAGGTTGTCTAATTTGGTTGAAATCTCAATTACATCTTAGTTTTTCTATTTTTCCAATTGGATACCAGTTGGATACCAAATAGATACCAATTGGATACAACAATAACTAGTTTTAGGTTAGCTAATTTGGTTGAAATCTCAATTACTTTTTGCTTTTTCTATTTTTCCAATGGGATATCAGTTGGATACCAAATGAATACCAATTAGAAATTACATTAACTAGTCTTAGGTTGGCATAATTCGATTGAAATCTCAATTAATTTTAAAAAAAATTTTCCATTGGGATATTAGTTTGATATCAAGTGTATACCAATTGGATACAACATTAACTAGTTTTAGGTTGGCTAATTCGGTTGAGATATCAATTATATGTTTTTTCAATAGTGGGACTTTAGTTGGATATCATTTTCATACTTAAATTTGACTTAAGTTTTTCGGTCGATACCAATTGCATATCAGCATTACCGAATTTTTCACTATACATTTAAAAACACTGAATACAAAAAGGATTAAGTAGTACACATATTAAATGTTTTGAAATTATAATTCATTAACTTAATAGACAAAATAAATCAAAACATGAGTTTGTCACAATTAAACAACCAAATCAACCGCCTTTGAAAAAAAAAAAAAGGAACTCGAAATTATGACTTTTTCCAGCAGGGTAATTTGAATATGTCTTCATGTTGTGTCCCTCCCGACGACATATACTGCACTTAATTTTAGACCTCTTGAATTTTACATCAGCTAGCCTTTCCAGCATTCAAGTTGTTGTCTCCCTACAAACATGATAGAAAAGTGCAAATACATACGTTATATGAGTATACAACTTTCATACCATTTTTATGCATACTTCCTATACCTATTTCATGCCAAAAGTCAACACTGATTCATACCAGATTCATGCCAAAAAGAATATCGAAATCATACCATTTCTAACTAGTAATTGTCTTTTATTAAATAAGCAGTACACCAAATTCATTCCATTATTATGCACAATTTCATACCAATATAATGTCAAAATAAAAATTGAATCATACCAGATTTGTACCAAAAAATTATCAATTTTCTATTCAAGCTGATATAACTAGTATACCAATTTCATACAGATTTTATGTCAATTTTTAAACTAGAGTCATACCAAAAACGATAAATGATTCATGCAAATTAAAGAATGAACAAATTTAATGTTCATACCAAAAACTAATAGTATAAATAAAAAAAACGCCACAAGTAAAAGTATTATGCAAAATCTATATCTAATCAGCATACATAAAAAAATGATATCAATATTTTTTTACCAGAAACCTTAAATTAAAAAAAAAAATCATACAATATTTATTCATGTGTCAAAAATTTATTATGTAATCTGAACAAAAGAATGTTGATACAAAAAATGTCATAATTTAAATCTATTATACACAAACAAAATTAAAAAAAAAAATCCTTTACAGTTTTATTGTTCTTATTTTTTTTCATTTGAATAACATAACAATACAATTAATAAATCACAAAAAACACTAACCTGAAGGATCCCATCTACCACCATGTTTTATTAATTTTGATGAGAAGAGAGTCTGATTTTTGCATTATTTTTAACTGATTGAGTAAAAAAAGGAAAAGCAAATTGACAGAACAAAAAAAATCGAGGGAGAGAGAAACGTTTGAAAAAAAATAATCTGATTTTTGAATTTATTTTAACTGATTGAGTAAAAAAAGGAAAACAAATATTCCAATTTTGTTTTGAATCTCCTAAATTTATGGAATTATTAATTATCCTTAATGTATTCAAATTAATGACTATAAATTAATTATCCATTTTTTTCTTTTTATGATTTAAAAAAAAAAGTTTTTTACTATTATTTTAAAAATCATTTTTTAAAAATAAATTGTTACAACCTGAAATTTTTTATTGTTACAATTTGAAAGTTTTATTATACTGTCATAACTTGAAAATATTAGTCTTATATATGTCATTTATAAAATTTTAAATTTTAGAATTTCATGGTTTCAGAATGAAGATAAAAATACTTTTTTCATATGAAAACCATCTAAAGACGTAAGTGTTCAAGTTTAATATTAGAACATTGTTTTATAGGTGTTTGATGTCAAAGTGGCCAGAACAAAAAAAACTAAGAAAGTATTTCGATTTGGACACTTTACAAGTCGCGTAGATTTGAAACACAGTCATGAATTATAGAGTAGAAAAGATTAAAGATCGAAACCTGAAGGGTTTTCGAGGTTGACCTAGTTAGGTCAATGCCCATTTCCTCATGGGTGATCACTCCCTCTTTATCTAGAAATCCAATATAGTTTGAAGGGTTCGACGATTTTAGAGTCAGCATGTACTCAATACTAAATGATTTTAAAGTGTAAATTGATCAAATTATAATATTTTTCTGCATTAATGATGAATATATTAAAGGAATCAACATTATAAAGAAATCAAAATAAGAGAAGTGGGAGTGCTTAGTATATAGATCATAAAGAAGCTAAATTTAGTGTTATTTGAGCCTATCCATTATTTAGTGTTTCTCCTTATAAGTTCTTAGTTAGCTTTTAGAAAATTTGTCTATCGACCGTCCGCGTCCTAAAATTAACTTTTCATTAATATAATTATCTGTAAATATAACTATATACTATTATATGTTTAATTGTGAACGCAATAAAACAATTCAATATGTACTTTTGGACATATGGTACAGAAAAAAACTAGGAAAAATCAATTTTGTAGTTCCTACTAATCATAAATGGATTTACAATGATTAAAATATATAATTAACTTTTATTCTATATGAAGTCAGTCCTTATGTGGACATGCATTAAAAGTTTAGACAAATACTTTCACACCTAAATAGGAAAAAATAAATAAGATAAAAATCATCCATCTCATGGCAAAAAAGGCAAAAAGATTAAAGTAAAATCCCAAAATTATAGGAAAAACATTTAAATTAGCAAGAATTCACACATTATAAATATAAACATTCTACCCTAATGCTTTGTCAATCATCTTCATATTAATCCTCAAGAGAGTTCTTAAATCTTAATTAATCAATCATGCAACCAATTAACATCTTGTTATTTGTCCTTGCATCTATGGCCTTTCGCTATGGTAAGTACTCTTTACTTCTTAAACTCGTTAATAACTTTGTTATTTAAGCACATGTTTAATTGTATTGACATTTTTTTATTTGGTAAAAAAAAGGTGTTGAAGGAATTGGAGTGAACTATGGATTTCTGGGTAACAATCTACCACCACCAGCACAAGTGATCAATTTTTTGAAATCCAAAAACATACAAAAAGTCCGAATTTTCGACCCGAACCCGGACGTGTTAAAAGCACTAGAGAATTCTGCCATTTCAGTAATTCTTGGTACTCGGAATGAAGATTAACAATAACTTGCAACTGATTCAACTTTTGCAACAAATTGGGTACAAAATAACGTTATTCCATATGCTTCTCTTCTCGATTTTACACACATTTCAGTAGGTAATGAAGTGATACCGGGACCATTAACAAGTTTTGTATTAGGAGGGAGCCATGCAAAATCTGGACTCAGCAATTAGAGCCTCTGGTTATTACATACCTGTTACCACAACAATCTCGTTACAAGTTTTAGCAACCTCGTATCCTCCTTCGAATGGCGCGTTCTCCGAGGAGGCCGTTCAATTTTTGCAGCCCATTGCACAATTTTTAGCTGCAAAAGATTATCCGTTACTGGCTAATGTCTATCCTTATTTTGCTTATTCTGGGAATTCTGCTCAAATTCAATTAGACTATGCATTTATTAAAAATACGGGTGTGATTGTTATTGACGGGGCGTTGCAATACAAAAACTTGTTTGATGCAATGGTGGATTCTTTGTATGCTGCATTGGAGAAACTACTGTGAACGTTGTGGTTGCAGAAACAGGATGGCCGAGTGCTGGCGATGTCTATGCAACTATTGGGAATGCTCAAACATATGTGAATAATTTGATTTCACATGTTTCATCTGAACAAGGAACTCCTAGGAGGCCTGGAAAAGCTTTGGAGACGTACATTTTCGCTCTCTTTAACGAGAATCAAAAGCCTGCTGGTGTGGAAGAAAATTTTGGTTTATTTTATCCTGATATGAATGAGGTTTACCATGTCAACTTAATACACCTAGAATAATTAATGTGTGTATATATAGCACGGATATAGCCCGTTGGATCGAGGAAAATGTTGATGTTTTCCTGATTTTCTAATGTAAATCGGTTTAAAATTTATTGGAAAATGATATATGCTTTGATACCTCTTCTTGGCCTTGATATTTGATCCATTGAGAAGAAATTTTGATCCACAAATGATTGTCAAGGAGAGAAAGAAAAAAGAAAGAAGAAACTTATAAGAACTCTTCAATTCATTTGCAAACTGCTATCTTCAGCTAAGAATTCTACTTTTAATCTTCCATATATTAGCTTTGATTAGGATGTAAATGGTTTGATTCAGTCGATTATTTCAAAAGACGTATAATTTTATATATTTAACTTTTTGAAATCGTCATAATCCATTGCTAGAAAACTTGAAATTAGCTATGAAATTTGTCAATAATTTTTAGCTAATCCGTAGGGAATTATCTCTTACCTAATTGTATTTTCATATAATATGTCGCTAATCCATAGCTAAATAGAATTATCATGGAATTTTGTTCAGCGCTAATTGTTTTTTTTTTTTAGATCATTCAGTTTTTTCTTTTCGAATTTCATTCGATTTGGCTATTGTCGTTACATTATTTTTTTAAAGGTAAAAATAAATAAAGGGAAAAGGGTCAAAATTGCCCCTGAACTATATGAAATAGACCACATATACCCTTCGTTACATTTTGGGATAAAAAATGCCCCTGCTGTTATCCTAAGAGACCACAAATACCCTCAAGAGTTGACACCCCAAATTTTTATTGACGTGGCAAGCCACGTGGGACTAATTCTTCCACCTAAGCATTGCCAACTAGGATTCACTACAAAAGAATTAGACCTTTAGTGGCGACAATAGTCGCCACAAAAGCCCAGAAAATCGTCACTAAAAGTTTTTAACATTAAATTCTAATTTTGTATTTTTTCTTCATTTTTTTAAAAAAACCAAAAATGATATCGATTAAGTAGGAGTTTGAAGACACTGTATGTTTTATTTTTATGTCATATGTAAATGTATAAAATGTACAATGATGCAT
>JAJOOR010013060.1:0-23036 GCA_036250505.1 Solanum acaule
TCATTGAATCTTGGAGGAAGATCATGCACATAAATATACCTTCCACCACATGGATCACTTTTATTCTCTACCGTTCTCAATGCTCTCATAAACGAGTAGCTCTCAGGATCTCTCCGAGAGCTATTATCGCTAATCACCGGCCTAACCACCGCCGGTGGTGGTTGTACATTCTTTTCGAGTGGTTTGGACTTCACTACTAACTCATTATTATCCATTTCAACTTTAGCATTACGTAGAGTAGCACGATTCAGGGGATTTGGATTTGATTGAGGGGTGATAATTGATTGTTTATTGAGGGAAAGTGGATCCAAATTAGGTGAATCATGAACATGATTACCCCCAAGAATCACAAAATGAAAATACAATAGTAAAAACCAAAACAAACCTGACAATGAAGCTAACAAGCAAACCCTAGGATGATGATTTTTTCCTTGCCCTTTCTCCATTGAATCATCAAACGATTGGGACGTCGGAGAACGGCGCCTCATCAGATTATAACCAACATAAATAAACCACCAAAAATCTCTAAAGATACAATCTTTATAAAAACCCCAAAACCCAGAAAACCTCAAGAATCAATGAAAATATTGCTAATTTCAACACAACCCTAAAACCCAAGTCTTTAAAAAAGCTCAAAAATAGATGTATCTATTTATCTTGATTTTCCAAGAAAAGGAAAAGGGGTTAGTCATAAACTATGATAGAACAAAAAAGAGTGAAATGCGGAGGATTTAGCACGTCATGAAATGGAGAAAATCAAGACCATAACTGAAGAAGCAGAGAGAAATCAGGAAATTTAAGCTAAAAGAAGGTTCCAGCAAAGTTTAACAGCACAGAAATAGGTGGAAGGAAGGAGATTGATGAAGAACAAGTTATAGGTAAAGATAGAAAAAAAAACGAATTTTGTGGGTATTAACTAACTGTTATTATACATAGATTCAAGAGGAAAGAGGAAGATGGGATGTAGTAGCTGTTTCTTATTTTTTATCTGTCGGTGGATACCTAAAAATAATTACTACTACGAATTCTAAGGTTTCTAATGTTTTTTTTTTCTCTTTATAAACTAACATTTTTTTATACTAACAATAGTAATAACAAATTTTGTAACTTTCTATATGACATGATTAAGATTTTAAAAAATAAATATAATATTATATTTAATATCCTTTAATCTGTATTAATATTTTTTTTAAAATTTATATTAAGTAAAAAATAGAACAAATAAAATTGAAATAAAGGTAGTATATGCTTTGACTAAACAAATATTTTAGAGCCCGTTTGTTTTTAGTGTAAGAAAATAATTTAGATGTGAGAGGAGGTGTCACAACTCTAAAAATTACTTTTTTCAATCTATTTTAATTATCATGCTTATTAAAAATGATTATTATTTTAGAAATCAAGACATTAGTGTAGTGAAACAAAAAATAGTATTAGTAAATTGAAATTTATTAAAACTAAATAGAAATAATTTAGTAGAATTACCTTTTAAATTAGTGTTTACTTAAGGGGCATGTAGAAAAATAAGACAAATAAAATGGACTTGATCAGTAATAAATAAACAAAATCGTCGTGCTAATTAATGATTTAAAATAAGATGATTTAGGTTGGTAATCCCACTTATTTTATGTGTTTTACACGTGGCTTGGTATGATTGGTAGAAGGGCCCCTTTAGTGGAATTTATTTTTTCTATAATATATGCAATCTGTCGGCCAATTAATTAAAGTTGGCCCTACTGCTAATAATTATTTCTTAAAAGGGGAATCAGGCCTAAACTTGATTAATTTAATCCAACTTTGGCAAATGTTTAATTAATATATTCTGGCATACCATCTCTGACAATGATTAGTGTTATTGTACTAAATTTCTTGTTTTTTTCCCATAACGTATGTCACGCCAAGGAATTATTTAATTGATTGTTCATTCAAGTTACATATTTATTAATCCCTCAGTTCATGTTTACTTATTTATATTTAATTTTAATGTTTTTTTATAAAAAAATTAATAAATAAAATGATAATTTAATTATATTATCTTAAATTATTATAAGTTATAAGTGTTGAAAAATAAATAGTATTTAATTAATAAGAAAAATAAGATGTAAAATAATAATTAAAAAAAATCAAATTAGATAAATAAAAATAAATATTTATTTTAGTAAAATAAATTGAGGAAATACTTGGTCAAATGTCAAACGTTGATGGCCTATTAATCAAAAATCACGTTGAAATGCCTTGTTTTGACTTCATAATGGGGAAAGAAGAATTTTAATTTGGAAAAAATATTTACATTGAGCGTGTATATCAACTTGAGTGGTTGATAGTTTATTGGAAAAAAAGAGTCAATTTCTTAAATGGTCACCCAAGTTTAGGGAATTATCGTAAAATATCAAAATATCACTCGACTATCACTATTTACCTTCAAATATACTTAACATTTCAAAAACTCCACTCTCTCCTAGTTGGCATGACATGACATTAAAGTCTTTTTTTTTAACAATAGACTTATTTAATTTATCAAATTCTTTAACTAAAATAATGATCTTATTATTATTATTTTAAATATTTATTTATTAAGAAGAAATTTTCATACTTAAGAATCTTTTATCATAATTAAATTTTTTTATTTTTTTTTATCCTATTAAGAATAAATTTTTAAAACATACTATAATGTCATCAATTTTGAATACTTATAAACACATATATAAAGAAAATATTGATATACAAATCTCACTCAAGAATATTAACTTGCATCAATCAATAATAAATTGTATGATGAATCAATAATATTAAAGCTCAATTAACTATTATAATAGAATTAATTGTGTACTTTGAAATTCATGCTTAAAATATTTATTTTTAAAAAAATAAATAGAAAGTGAATAATATTATTACTAATTTTTTTTCCAATAAAATACTAAATTCCTCAAAATTCTCATTCTATTCTAGTTGATATGCCGTGTCATTAAATCATCATTTTTAAAATAATAGATCTAATTCATCAAACTTACGTCTCTACAAAACAAATGTATAAATTACACGATAATTTATGAAGATTATAAAAAAAAATTAAAAATCAAATTCCTTCATATTTTTCTAGTACAAAATTGAGTTGAAAGTTTTCTTATCGATTGTGTTTCGGTGAAAAAATGTTACTTTAATCAACTTCAAATAAACATATCTCATAGAATATGAAGAGTAATGTATCACATTACCTATCAAATTAAAGGTCTTTGAGTTTTGTTTTCAATGTCGCCAACCTCTCGTCAAACCGAGGTCCTAATCAAAAGTTATGATCATTTTAGTTTTGTTAGACATTCTGTCTTAAACATGCGTTTCATCGGCGTTGAACAATTTTGAATCAGTGAAACACCCGTTAAGGAATTTTTAGAGGTTTTCTGTTTTGAACATGTGTTTCACTGGCATTAAACAATTTTGGGTAGGCGTTTCACTGGTCAAACATCAATGGGCGGACAAAAAATCATTTAAGTTGATTTTAGTTCAATTTTTTCTCACTTTTGGCAATTCTTTCAAGCCCTAATAGTGATTTTCTCTCGTCTTCTCCTCTTCCTTTTTGTCAAGGTAAGTCCTTCTCCATATATAGATTTCAAGTTTTTCAACTCAAATTTCTTCATCTATGCATGAATCATTTATAGAAATCATCACCCTTGACCATAGAGTATTCAAGAAATGAATCCAAGAATTTCAAGAAAAGGTTTCTTGATTCTTCTTCTTCAAGTTAGAGTTCTTCATCAAGATTTGTGGAGAATTTAAGGTGTGTAAAGCTATCATAGTGAGGAACTTAGGGGTCGTTTGGTTGGGAACTAGTTATCCCAGGATTAACTATCCAGGGATTAGTTATCCTGGGATAACTTATCCCATCACTATGCTATAAATGGTAGGATAAGTTATCCCAAACATGTCAACCAAACAAGACATCTAAATTTTATCCCAGGACTATTTTTTTATTGCAAGACTATTTATTCTTATCCCTCACACCAAATGAGCCATTAGTTCTTTCCTCACACCCTTCATCTACAGTTTCAGTTAATAAGATCAACGTTAAGATTTTTACCCAAAGTCCATGATTTTCGAATTCCTTTATTTCAAATGTGTTCATTATTGAATTAATTATATTATATTATATTATATTTTGATGATGATCCTTGATAGATTTAGGGTTCATGCTATCCTACCACATGACCCCCCCCCCCCCCTTCTCAGCTAAAGTTATTTGAAAACCTTGTTATACTATTTCTTACGCATTGTTTTCATTAGCATAGTATATTTCAATATTTTAAAAAAGTCTTCCAAGAAAGTATATTTTCAAGTGCACTATTTTAGAAGAGTTTCAAGAAAATATATTTTGCTTCAAGTGCAATATTTTAGAAGAATTTTAAAAAAGTATGCATTCCATTTAACATTTACCACTTATGTGTTAAGGAGATATTTTTGTTTCCCTCCCCCGCGCCAAACCAGATTGCTTTGCATTAATATGCATATTTTCAGAAAGAAAGTACAGACAACTTCTTAAAGAAATCATGTTCAACTTTAAAGAAAGCATACCTCAGTTTTGAGAAAGCATAGTTAGATTTTCACAAAAACATAGTCAAGTTTTAAAGTTCAGTTCAGTTCTAATGCAATATTATTGAGCATAGACTCAAAGTAACATATTTTTCGTTATTCCCCTAAAGTAGGACAATGTTCCTAAAATGGATATTTTATTGTAGAGTTATTGAGCATTATTGCATGGTTTTAAGAATAGTTTTGAGCATCGAGTTGGGTAAGGGAATCAGGTAAGAGTTAAGATAATCCAAAATTTAAAAAATGCATAAACAACGTAGGATAGGATCATGCCTTTGGTTCAAGTGACTCCTTAGAAAGCCCTTGGTATACAAACTCATAGATTGGATTCATAAGTTAAGTTCGTCCTTTACCCTGACAACGTATAGGATGACTCTGACAATGTGGGTTAGACATTGTATCATCATGATGTTCAAAGTGATGATTATAGGTTAGAGAAAATCTCCAAGAAAAGTAAATGACATTATTTTTAGAATTTGCTATTTTTGAAAAGATATTCAGTTGTAAAACTTGATTGTTAAAGTATACATGCATGATTTACTTTTTAGTTGAGTATTTTACAATCTACCTTTTGATTTACTCTTTCAATTCAGTATATTCACTTTATTTAGTTGTTTCATTAAAAAATCGAAGTTCATTTGTATTGGACGTAAATCTGGTGTGCATATCATGAATGGTTTCACCTTCTTTCATGCTGAAATTCTCATACTGCGTGGTCAGCATATCAACCTTTGCTTTACTTGGGTAGTTCCTTCGTGGGTTGTCTTCAGACAATCCCAGATCTCCTTAGTTATTTTGCATGCTGAGATCATATTGTATTCGTCAACTCCAATTCCACAGACCAACAACTTCTTGGCCTTGTAGTTTTTTTCGATCTTCTTACTATCACTTTCATCATACTCCATCATGGATTTTGGAACCACCCGAGTCAGATCTCTTTCTTTAACTTCCTTAATAGGCACATAAGGACAGTCAAGAATAATGTCCCAAAGTTCACTATCTTCTACCATGATATAATCATACATTCTCGTCTTCCACCATCCATAGTATTGTTCATTCAAACGAGGAGGACGTGTGGTGGACTGATCTTCTTCTAAGCTTGGTGGAGTTGCCATCTTCGCAGGATCCTTTCTTGAGGTTAGTCAAGTAGAAAGTCCCACTCTGATACCAATTGTTGAGATGGACAAGTTTTACGGTGTGCTATGGTACCGGGTTAAGAGTACAAACGAAATGCAGTAAAGAACTAATTTAAACAATAGTGAAGACAATAAGTTATACGTGGAAACATCTTTGCTCAAGAGAGTAAAACCACGACCTGTCACACATGATTTTCAAATGTTTTCACTAATCACAAGCAACAGTGAATACAGACTTCAAATACACCACATGAGATTAAATTCTTAATCTCACAACAAGTAAACTCTATTACTTAACTGAGCCAAAGCAATGCATCCATTGCCCACTATATTAACTAACTCTAATTAATATAGACTTCAACTCGTAAGACACACAATTAACTCTAATTGTATTCCTACAATCAATAACCAAGAAAGAACTTGATACGTTTCTTTTTAGATGACAAACGAATCCTACAATTTCAGCACAATACAAGTATTTAAAACATCAACACTTCAAGATTGCTTTTCTTCACTCTATTAGGTCCTTGGTCATGTGATTTCTTAAAGCTTGAGTTCTTGAAAGACAAAAATCACCTTTTTTTAAAAATGAATCTTTTGTTATTTGTTCCCTTGAATATATCAATCACCAACAAGAACTATTGTCCGTTGAACAAACAACCTCGTTCATTCCTATTAGAAAAGTACATTGTTCTTCTCACCAACTGGTTGACAAGACAACTTTTATAGTTGTTCACCATATTGAACTTGGACGAGAGCTACTCTGCTGGGATCGAATTCCAACATTTGTGAGGATCATCAGAACACCTAAAATACTACAGGGTTAAGGTCGTATCAAGTTCATTTTTAGGCTAAAAAGCCAAGGTGGTGGACCTAAAACAAGAATACTATTGGTTCAAAGAGGAATGAAAATACAAGTGAGGGAGATCTAGTCTTCCATGTGGAAATTCTAAGTAAAAGAATGAATGACTAATGAATCAAACGATAAGAATTTTGACTAACATTTTACGGTGTATTTTTTCATCATATTGATATGTAAAAAGATTACAATTTATAGTACTTTTTGTATAGTTTTTTAATATGTAAATTTTTAATTCAAAATATCAAATTAATATAATCTAATTTAACTTTAAAAATTAGTCAAATTAACTTTCATAAAGAGTAACCACAACAATTTTTTTATTCTCTTTAAAAAAAGAAAGTACATAATCCTAGATGTGGTTGTGTTAATGACTAGAAAATGATAGGGTTATGGAGTAATAAAGGAGGGTAGATGTTGTTGTGGACATTGAATTAGCAAGAAGAGCTTTATACACATGGGGTTGTGTAATGTGTAGTCTTGTGGGCCAATTTACCTTTAAGGACGCTGAGAATCACACACCTACTATTCATGGGGACATTGAGAAAGACTAATATAGTGCTCTTCTTTCTTCTCTTTTTATTTATTTATTCATTTATTGTGGTCTTGTCTTTTCTCAATCTCACATAGCAAGTGTTTTAGAGTACTAAATTACAAAATACCTTTGCTCTCTAGAATTGCACTATCATAATCAGTTTTAATACCTCAGTTTTGTGTCTATTAATACATCTTTACAATACTGTTTTGTGATTGAGCAAAGTCGTATGTATATGTAAATATAAAATTCGAAAGGCACATGTGTTGTCATGTGCTAAGCAAAGTTAGAATATGAATTTTAGAAGGATGATTTCAAATGTTAATAATTAAATTTTAAATTTAATATTTACACTATTTGAACAAAAAAGAAGAAGAAGAGAAGGCGCAATTTATTAGTTTCATCTCTAAACTATTGACAATCTTAAAAATACTTTCTACTTAACTAACTAAACTTAGATACACTCCAATCTGCCGCATAACATAGCAAGTGATCTCACACTCTTGTAAGAGCATGAAACTCTTAATAAAAAGCCGAGATAAGTGTTGAAAACGCCCCTAAACTTAGCGATAATTTAGGGGTGTATTTCACTCCTATTGCAAAATTGGGAATATATCTAAATTTAGTTAGTCAAATAAAAAGATATTTTTCCTTTTAAGTTATCAATAGTTCAGAGATGAAACTAATAATTTGCTCACCGATATTCATGCTTTTAGCTCTGTCCAAGTCCACACATGACACACCAACCCTTGTCTTCTCTACCACCGAAAATTTTGGGCTCATCCTGATTATATGAGCCACGTATATTTTTTTTGCCACAAACACACACACTCCCCAGAGCAAAGGCCAATTACTCATTTAACTTGGATAATTCATCCATTGATCATCCATCATAAACAAACAATTTCTCTCTCCTAAATATTTCAAGTTTCAATACAAGGAAAGAGACAGAAACCAGATCCTATTCCCAAAAAACATAAAAGAAGGCATGAAACATGGTAACTTAAAAGGCTTTGTTGTTGACTGATTTTCAGTACCACCTAGGAGGCCTACAAGTGAGACACATTCAATATTGAGTTAGGTGAGTTAGTGTAATCTAATATATAGTTCAAGTTGAAAGTAATAAAGTCGAATTAAGTCCATATAAACCCACATTAGATGTATGTCTTACCGACACTTGGCTCACATGGCTAAACATATGACATTAACAAGACTGCAACTACTGTGAATAGCAACATCCAGATGAATTTTAGATGTGTACCCTTTATCTTCTTGGACCCCATCTTCCCTCTATGAAGTTTCACATCTTTCATGGAAAAGGATACACCTGGATCACCCATCTTCACCTTGCTTCCAAACAGAATGGAGTTGTTGACACCCTGAATGTTGTTGCTAATGTAGATGTTTATGCAGCAACAGTCATGTGATTCACCGGAACAACCACCACGACGTGCAATCATTGATGCACCAACGTTCTTTCCTTCCAATTTGACATGTTCAAATTGTCCATGTCTGTTTTCCGGTGACATTTTTTGATGAATGGGAAGAGGTAGTTAATGTCTCTACTTTGCAGAAGCAAGTGCTCACTCATTTTAGACTATTTATAACAGAGGAATTAAAAAGTGGTTACCTGCATCTACAAGAAAAGTATAACTTGATTCACACTTAAACTACTTTCTTCCAGGTCACCATTCAATGAAAATTTTAAGAATACATGCTAAAGGTATGAAGTATGAATTATCTTAGGTCCACATATAAAACTTTTAGTTGCTAAACACATAATACGCAGTAAGAAATGCCCATCAAAATATGGCTGTAAACCAGAAAGACATCATTGGCATTGTAAAGCACCACCGTAGGCATTTAAACGGGTGAAAAAGGCAAGTACTATAAGGAAATATAGAGAGTAGAATGTGTACTTTGTTACCTTATTTAGGAGACTCAAACGAAATATATGAACCAAATAGAAACGTAATGATTAAGTTGTTCCCCTGACACTACAATCATGTTCCACTTTTTCTTGGTCACTACTTGGGTGAAATACAAAAGGGAGAACAGAGAAGTTAACTCTGAAGAAAATACAATTGGTCTCGTTGAGACAACGGTGCAAAAAGCACCAAAATTATAGTCAACTCTTCCGGGAAA
Source organism: Solanum acaule (assembly GCA_036250505.1). Taxonomy (NCBI): domain Eukaryota; kingdom Viridiplantae; phylum Streptophyta; class Magnoliopsida; order Solanales; family Solanaceae; genus Solanum; species Solanum acaule. The sequence goes on from JAJOOR010013060.1 coordinate 9,257, forward strand.
AGGAGTATAGGTCTCAGCATCACACAACATTCATTTACTGAAAAACTCCCTTGGAATTTATTTTTCCTGTTTGTCTGGCTGAACACGGCTGTACTCCAGAAATCTTGTAAAAGAAGCTGAAATGAACTGGTGACAGTATATTGATCAATAAATGTTTACAACGTAGGTAGAATAACACTTTTCAGTTGAGAAAGGAACTTGTCACATAGGAAATTATGGAAGCAACTACTTGTACCAACCTTTTAAATAAGATCCACAAATTGTGTTCATGCTTAGACCACTGAACCTCATGGATAAGATTCAGGAGACATTTTTTCACTAACTGTTGATCCATAATTTGGTCCACCTTTACGATACTGGATAAGAAATTCAACTGGATATCCCTTCACCTTGTGTGGTGCAAGCCCTAGATCTTCAAAAGTCAAAGCTGAAAAATAACCACAAATTGAAAGGTGAGGATGTGTATGTATGAGACAGCCAACAGAATATCAAACATTAAATAAGATGAGGCAAACCATCTTTTGACACAATGTTGTCCGTGGCAAAGGCTTTGATAGCGTCCAGATTAAATATTGTAGGGACAGGCATTGGAGTTGGTACTTTGTTGAGCAAAAATTCTCGAGGAGATGCAATAGCCTGAAACCAAAAATGCCAACTCCAAAAGGTAAATATGTAACACAAGTTTCATCTCCAAGGGGATCCGTATACTATCCTGAACTCACACTGAATACTCCGGAAATACAGAAACAAAAGAAATTCTACGATTAAACTACCAAAAGTAAACAAAATGGACTAGAAATAGGAGCTCTAAATGATCCATTTAGGACTCCAAAGCAAGGACTTGGCAGTTCTTATAGATCAAGTTCATTGAAATTCCATCCAAGAACAGAACAAGGACCTCCACCGGGTGCATGTTGTTGAATGCCAACGGTTACCAAATTAGCACAACAAAGTTAAAACATGAGAGCAGGAACACACACGCAACTTCAACATTTAATCAGATACAGAAAATACTTTATCAGCTTTTAGTTAAAGATCCTACTACATTCTCCACCCTCCGCAAGATAACCAGTTGGGAGTCCAAAATGAACCAGTCTAATGAGAGTATGGTTTTTCCCCTTTTCTACAAATTATTAGTTAAGTTGAAATTTAATGAAGAATGCTAAGGAGGACAAGATGTCCTCAATTTACATAATTGGAAGATACAACAAAAAGACCCCCAAGGCCTAGCTCGAGTGGCAAAAGGTGGAGGATTTGTGACTTAGGTCGCAGGTTCAAGTCCCACATCATGCAAAGCGAAGCCCGATATTTAAGTGGAGAAGGGTAGAGGGGAGGGCCCATTATCCACCGAGTTTAGAAGGCTGTGATTGGTCCAAAGGGCGGCAGATCACAGACGGATTTCTCAGTTATCGAAAAAAAAAAAAAAAGTATACAACAAAAGGAAGAGAGGAAAATAAAATAGAATAGCATTAGTTCCTTTGGCTCTGGAAGTCTGTTAACACTATCCTGAAACAATTGTTTGTGCCTTAACAACCAATACAATGAAGGAAAACTATTATTTTCCAAACAAAAGCAGGACGTATACTTTCGACCAAAGATGGTTTAGCATTGGGACTCAGCTTGATTCGCAAGAAATAATATGTGACACATTTTTCTTGAGCAGGTAAAATGATGCACTAGGCATCAGTGCACCACGGCACCATGCGCCATGACCCAATACACATGTCCTCAGGTTGACAACATGCATAAGCCCATGCCATGCAAAAATCATAAGAGGGTATGATATGAAAGATGAGGCCATGTTTTTTGTATTATATCACAACATTAGAAGTCTTGCTCTAAGCTAGTGCCAGGACAATTACAGAGCTTGAAACCCTTCAATACAAAAATACAAAAGAAGGTTTCCACCATAATAAGCTGCTATTCTTGTAAGAGAATCTATAAACTCTAATATACTATTTTCGTCTTTAACATCTTGTAAATTATCAAAAAGCCATAAGCACTTAATCTTTGGAACAGTCTGAGTTCCCTTCACAACACAAAGTTTGACACTGTCTTACATGTGAAACAATTTATTAAAGGAAATTGAACCTTTTTGGCACGATCCATAATAAAATTTAAGAGTATCCATTTGAAGTGGAGTACTATTTCGCATTGTGTGAAAAGAGAAAAGACGGAAGAAAAGCTTTTAACCGAAATTGGTCATTTGCAACATACAAGAAGCCTCCCTATACAAAAGTTCAAGTTAAATGAACAAAAGAGAGTTCCCAATTATTGAGATCCTAAATATTTTTTGTGAAGTTTCGGAGTTCCCAAATATTCTAATGATACTTTGACTTCAATCAAAAGATACACACTAGTAAAAGTTTGCAGTACTCTAGCTCTCTTTACCTTCAACATGCCTCCTCAAACTCTTTTTGAGAGAAAGGTAATTGTAATACTTTTTCTTTTTTTGATGACAAGGGAAATCTGCAGTCACTACCCTTTCGGTGCGCACAGGGTAAAACCCCAACTCCTATGCAATAGCTCGCAAACCATTTAGGAGAGGTAACCCGCACTAGGCAAGCTCGGTGCGATGAGCTCGACCCAGAAGGCAAAACCCCTTGCTTTCGCTGGCAAGGGGTTTCGAACTTGAGACCTCCAACATGGAAGTCCCAAGCCCAAACCACTGGGCCACCCCGAAGGGTCAAAGGTACTTGTAATACTTAATATAAAGCCCTTCAAAACTCAATGTAGGGAAGCACACGAAGTTTGTAAATCACAGCTGGAAACCACAATAAATTAAACTTGGTTCTGCCATGAGACTGACTTGGTAGTCGCGCTACAATGAATCCATGAGATAAACTTTATCAGAGGACAAGCATAACTAGTTGACAAAGATGGGCATACTGAAAGCTTGATCAGATCGTTGAATCCACAATATTGACCAGTGCTGATTTGACGATAACATCAATATCACAATCGAAAATAGAGCACTGATGACTTAAATCCTACGAAATTGATAGTGTGCAAAGCACATGGGAAAGAAACAACATTAGAGCTAAAGAGCCTGAGAGGCTGAGACTTCAAGTTGCATGCACCAATAACTTGGATGACAAAATTTCACCGTGGTGTCTGGTTGCTAAGACAAATGAGAGTTAGATTGAACAAGGGCGAACAACAAAAACATCAAAAAAAGGAGATGTGCTGCTGGAACGCTCACAAAAATAACAGCAAAGGATTAAACTACAAAAAGAAAGAAAACCTTAAATGGGAGACAGAGGACGGTCGCTTTCCGTAGGTGGAACTACGCAAGTCTCACCAAGATCATACAAACTCTGACACATGCACACACACACTCTTTACATTAGTCTTACCAAGTAAATATTGTTTAAGAACAATATTGGAGAGAGCTCCTTATAAAGAAAATTTGAACTTTTGAGTTGCACGAAATACGGAAAGTTCAGAGTCTTTGAGATACCCAATTGTCAAACATAACCATTATGAGTATTTTTTTTCTTTGTTTTCTTTGGCACTTAAGGATATGACCCAACAGCGGAGGAACTGGAACAAGAACAATGGGAGACCAAGGTTCAGCAGAGACAAAAAGATTAGGAGTTTCTTTTTCCTTTCTACCTAAGCCTAGGCAGGCAAAACTACGGAGTATCTCTACTAGTGGGACATGTCGGTGTACATTGAAGTAATTGAGATGTCTGCTAGTTGTGGCAGACAAAATTGTCATCAAAAAAATTGTTAAGAACTTATGTTGATAAAGGGCAGCCTGGTGCATTGAGCTCATCGCAGGGCCCGGAATGGGTCTTATGTATGTTGTCTTACCTTGCATTTCTGCAAAGAATCTTCGCGGCTTGAACCCGTGACCACCGTTGCTGAAGAACTTTCGTTGATAAGTAAATGAACTTTTGTTGATATCAACCAAGAGATGATGTAGAAAAAGTACAAAACAAGATCCTTTTATAGGAACCAATGAAATTTAACAATTCAACAAAATCATCTAGAACTTTCTACATAATATTCTTAATGATTCTCTCAACATTCAATTATAACACAACCATCTAGTAAACTCTACAATCTTAACAACGGATTATATATAAATTTACAATGACATTTTCCCCATTTTACTTATGATCAATCAACTGTTGCTTAATTCCATACTAGTTTGGATCGGCTAATTCTCTATATCGATTTTGATATGTTCAATTTATTTCATTCCAACACTAAGGAGCTATTTGGATATGTATATTTTTCCTCTTTTTCTCCAAAAAAGAAAAATTCAAAACAGCATTTGTTTATATATTGAACTGATATTTTGAATATTGTTTTTAAAGATGAGTTTTGAGTTTGAACAAGTGGTTTTGACCAGCTTTCAAGTGAATTTTTTTTCACTTACAGAACTTTTACTTCTTCATTTTTTTCAAGTTAAATGCATGTCCAAATACAACTTCAACTTCAACTTCAACTTCAAAAAAAAAAAAATCTCTCAACTAATAATACTTTTTTTATGTCCAAACACCTACTAAATAACTTCTTTAAAGGCAAACTAGGAATTCTCTAAAGTTAGAGGTTGGATACCACACTTATCCCTACATCAAAATGACAATTCTCTCACTAGAAAGAAGACTACTGTCAAACACCAAATGTTGCAAGTGTAACAACTGATCCTTCAATTCCCACTAGTTGATATTGCCTATGCTTGATCTATTCTATCATTTCCCATACCCTCCACATTTTTATCAAGACTATTACTAATTGCCTCAAACACAACTGTTAAAGTTTAAAATGTATTTACATCACTGCTTCTCGTCAATCTAGGCCAAACAATGGAGTTTATGCCTTTTTAACATGTACACTAATTAAGATAATCGGCAATTTTTCCTTAAAAGATTGAAAATTTTGTAAAGTTTGCCTAGTTATTAATAGCATGCTCCATCTTTTGCATTTACATGCTTTTTTCCTAGGATGAAGACCATAATATTATTGTTAGATTATTGTAATCAATTTTTTTGAATAATGGTGGTGTTCAAACCAAGCTTGCACACAACTAGACTATTCCATCGGGTACATGTTAGTTAAGTTTTGTTTGTGATTTATCTCATGCTTTTGAAAAACTATCAGGTCCATTACATCTTATCAGTAATGGAGAAATCTAACATATATGTTTTATCTCGTTTATATTTCTTGATAAACCGAGAAAATCTATGAGGGCCAACTTGAACAAAGTTTGATCCTTGGTTACTAATGGGTCTATTTCTCAAGCCCTCTCCAATTAAATACCAGGTTTTGTTTTTGATTGCATTCTTCAAACTTGTGACATGCACCTAATCCACTGTCCACACCATCATGTGTAGCGCTCTTACCACTAGAACAAAGCTCTGTGGGCATCTCTTCTTATATTGTATAAATATTTTACTACTTACAGTGGATGGAGAAACCTAAAGTGCCACATAAGAGGTAACATAGTGTACTTAATTACGAAGTGTACAACATTCTCATACTCAGAGATAATAGCAAGAATCCAAATCCTAAACTTCCATAAACCAAAAATAAGACACCTAATGTAACAGAAAAATCCACTCACGAGAAGAAACATACAAGTAAATATAGAAGCAAATGTGTTCCAAAACGTGGTTAGCACATATAAATAATGATGAATAGAATGTTATTGAGACATAGGGAAACCATCAATATAAACACTTGCCTTAGCAATAGGGAAAGGAACATTCACATAGCGTGGCCATTCACGGATCATATCAAACATGAGCTCTGCCTGTTGCAAAATATGATGCAGAACTTCATTAAACAATTTAATTTACAAGGATAACAAACTAAAGAACGGGAGAAGCAGTAAGAAAAGAGGACAATAGAGCAGACCAAATCATGCATAGTGTAAATATCTGGACCACCAAGTTCATAAACTTTTCCCATGCTGGTGCCATTGTCTTTCAAAGAAGAAACAATTGCAGAAGCAACATCAGCAACGAATACAGGTTGAATTCTGCAAAAGCACTCGTAAGAACATGAATGGTAAAAGCTCCATTAAGTTTCGACCAAAATGACATAATAAATTGTCCAGAGACGTACTTTGTTGAACCACCTCCGATTAGAGGGAGAAAACCATATTTCTTTGCAAAGAATGCCCATGGATTCAGAATTCTATCTTCTGTGCCAATCATCACTGCTGGTCGCATTATGGTTGCCTGAAGATGAGTGAGGAGATCAGCAACTTTATCCCATAGAAAATAAGTTAAAACACTTGAGATTGTAGTAAGCATATTGTAGTTTGAAGAAATCAAACTTAACGAAGCAACACATGACATCCATACAGATTAGGCTTCTAGCTTCTAAGTGGTTTGGTGAACCAAATATAGCCAGAAGAACTTTATAAAAAGATAAAACGAACATAAAGAAAATTTACCTATTATCACATTGCCCAGTTGTGTATCAGTTATGGTGCAAGGTGTGGAATATACTCAAAATATGTTGGGTTTCAGGCAATGCTAAGGACTTATTAGCAAGGCCGGACAGTAGAACGAATAGACACAGAAGTAGCACATGGAAGTAACTTCTTTAGCACTCTAGTGTCAATATGGAAAGAGATAAATAGGAGTGTGTGTAAGACAGTCAAGCCGTTTTTCACTTTCTGTACCTTCTTATATGAAACAAATAATTTAATTGATGTAAGAAAAATCCCATGCTGAAGAAGTACACCAAAAAGTAGAGAACTCACCAAACACCGAATCTTCTATGCAAACTGAAACCTAGTGGGTGTAACAAAAAGAAACTAAGAACTTCTTCCAAATAATTTTTCTCCTTACTTCTTCCTTCCTGCTTCCCCATGGTCTGCTTCAAACCCCTACACCCCAGCATCTCACTGTGATGACATCTCCGTCCAAAGGCCACAAGGTTGGTGGCATTGTTATCGACCCAAAGTGCCTCACCCTCATCCACATGCCTGGTTGTTACACTACCCCACTGGTCTTCAGAACCAACCTCGCTGAGTCACTATTGCTCTTCAACCACTTCACAACCCCCACCCCCCACCTCAACCTCAAACTCCTTTCCCCACCTAGCAATATGTCATTCTCCATTTCCCTTCCGTCTCGGAGATCTACAATCTCTTTATCCTTTTCATAATTTGAATATAATTTTTTCTGAAATTTTTCTCTTGTAATTGTTGTGATCTTAGTTATGCTACTCATAGAATTCTATTTTCACTGGGTATGTTGTTGTATTGTCTTGCAGTTTTGACTTTAGATTTCATTCTATTATTAGTATTTCTTACCATTTACTGCAATCCTGAGTCCTTCATTCCCTTTTGGCCTCATGGCGTAGAAATGGAAAGTAAGAAGTATTTAATGATAAGTTAGACAAATTGTAGCAGAGGGTAAAATAGGCTAGCAGAAACATTTTATATACATACAGACACGGAAAAAAAAAATAACCACAAACAGAAATAATAACTATTGGGGCGAGAGAAGTGGAATAATTATACTTGAGCTAAATATATGAAGGTAACATCATGTCAGTCAAGTTTTAAACCCATCTACAAAAATTTGTTAGATGAAAACAGTCTTTGTACCCCCACAAAGGTAGGGGTAAGGTCCGCGTACATCCCACCCTCCTTAGACCCCCTTTATAGGATCACACCGGGTATGTTGTTGTTAACTTGTTATGAAAAGATATAGTTTTGTGATTTTCGGAACTAGTTTTCTAGTTTTCAATTTTTTATTTCTCTGCACTAAAAATGCTATGTTCTTTTAATAATTAATGTGTCAGTCTACTAACTATTTTGTTGTCTAGGACAGCCTTCCTAAAGACAGATTCCCATGGCTGATGAGGTGCATGCCTTTGCACCTACACTAAAGTGACACTTAGATGAGGCGAAGCACACAACCAGGCTTTAACTGAATTAAACGTGCCTCAAAAACGAGCCTTTATAACAGCACCGTCTGGTATATAAATGTTTATTTTCTTCTTCTTGTTTTTTCTTTGGGGGGGAGGGGGGGGTGACGGGCTAAGAGCAAATTTCATGTTTCACCTCAGGAAGTTCTCGTGTAACAGCTTCTTCCCCTGCAGCTTTGGCTCTGAGCAGTCTGGATGAGGATGCAGGAGATGCCCCCAAGCTTGAAACTTGAATAAATCTCATGATACCACCATGCTCTTTGGCAATCTGCCGACATAAGAATTACATTTTAGTACAGATAAAATACCATTTGTTAACGACTTCAATGAGTAGCACAAATCATTATATTCAACAAGAAACATTCCGGACATAGGAACTACATATTACTGTAGACAAAAAAATCATCACAAACTACTTCAAAGAAATAGCAGATGAAGGTGAATGTTGCAGATCATTAAATGCAACTAGAAACATACTCAAGTAATTTTCTTGTTTTTGTTACTGCCAGTACTTTAAACCAGACTATATGTTATGTTTTAACCACTCTTCTTTGGTCCAAACTTCAAAGCATCGTACTATAGAAACAAAGCTGACAAAAGAAAAGAATCACTACACATTTGACGTGAAAATTAATGCTACGATATTTCACCAGTACCATTGGTTGGTCACAGCAGTGGCAAGAGATAGATGCAGACATTTAATTCTAAGAGAAGACCATACTCTCCAACCCATTTAGGGCGTCATGCAAACAAGCGCGCATTTTAATTTGAAAACTAAGGGTGTAAAATTACAACATATGTTGGGATTTGTAAACAATAATGATATTCAATATTATTAAAATTATTCTATAGTTGATAAATAAGGGGAAGAGGCAAGGGAATGGCTAGTCTACTTCCCAGGTAAAGCATTTAATCCTTCATATTTGCGTTGCTTGGTACAACCAGAAGCAAAGTAAATGTGATTTAATTTAAAGCGGCTAGAAGTTGAAGGGGCTGGAGGGCATATGCAACCCTTACAATTTCTTCTTTTCCTTATTAACTTTCTCATTGCACATAAGTTATTACTCATGCCCTCCTCTACTCTAACCAAAAATATTGCAAGTAAAAGGGTGGCAAATTATGAAGAAACTGAGGTGTATTTACTTTATGGGACAAACTTTGTGCTCTGTTTATAAAATTATAACGAGTGTGGCAAATCATTTTCAACAAACCAACCGAATCAAACTGAACTGGATTTTCTTAAAATTAGTTTGTTTGGTCTATTTTTTGAGGAAGTAACTTTGTATTCACAAAATATAATCATCAAAAGGATGATGTGGTGGGGCACTTACAACCCACAACGGGTGGGAAACATCCTTCACAAAACTAAAAAGCTTTATAATTTGCCTATGAAATCAACTAGAGTTGCTACCTCCCCACCATATTCTGCTTACACCAAAAAAAAAAGGCTAAGGCACTTCATTTTGATCTTCTGTGCATAGCAGCTTTTGCCTTCAAAGCATCTGGTATGTCTTTCCTTCCAAAAAGTCATACAAATTGGAATGCTCATCCACCCATCTTTGCTCTGCCTTCTTCTTCCAATTCCTTTCCAACTATTGAGTAGTTCCAGGGTGGTGTTAGGCATTACCCAAATTACTCCAGAATACATAAGAACATGTTCTACAGATTTGCAGTTGTTTTGCAGTGTAGAAACAAATTATTATTTACCTCTGTTTCCTAGTCACACATAAAACACCTTGAGAAAATTTGTAAACCTCTTCTTTGTAACACCTCATGAGTTAGCCAGGCACTTCTGATCACAAGCCAAGCAAGCCAAGAAACTTTCAGTGGGCTTCTGACCTTCCAAATTAACTTCCAGGGCCTAATATATGTCAAAGATTGCCTGTTCATCTTCCAGTAGATTTTACTGTAAAAAATCTTCTACTATGGAAACTCCAAACTTGTTTGTCTGGCCCCATATGGAGATACCTGAAAAAGAGTTTAATACCTGAAGCAGGCCTGCTACTCTATCAATTTCCGAGTCATTCAAAAATCTACTAAAAATTAGGTTCCGCCCTTGCTGGCTCCAAACCTGAGAGACAGTGGCATTCTTTTGAAGGCTAATGATGTATAGTTGAGGGAAAGTGCTTCTTAGAGTATCATCACCTATCCAGAGCTCATTCCAAAAATCAATCTTCACTCCATCTCCCACTCTGAATGAAATATTGACATTGAATTGTGTCCATAATCTTCTAAAGGTTTTCCATACACTACATCCAGAAGTACCCAAAGCTGCCTCAGTTGTCCACTGATTGAGCAACCCATATTTTTTTGTGATGAACCTTCTCCACAGAGCCATATCTTCTATGCAAAATCTCCATAACCATTTTTGTAGTAGGCATGCATTCTGTTTGCTGAGATTCTTTATACCTAGGCCCCCTTGTTTTTTGTTGAGTGTTAGGACTTCACAAGGTTGTACCCTCTTTTCTCCTTGTTTTCTTGCAAGATAAAAGATCTTCTCAGTTGATTGATTCTCTGTTCAATGCTTTTAGGTATTGGAAATAGACTCATCATATAAGTGGGAAGGCCATCAGATTTAATAAGTGTCAACCTCTCTCCAAGGGATAAATATTTGACTCTTCCATCTTGCAAGCTTCTTTTCGCATCTTTCCAACACTTCATTCCAGACTTCCAACTCTTTGTTCTTAGCTCCCAGTGGCACTCCAAGGTATTTAGTAGGTAGGGAAGCTGCCTGGCAACCGAGAGTCTCGGCTAAGGATTGCATATTGTCAACTTGATTGACATGAATCAGGATAGAGAGAACTCTTATTCCAGTTGAAATAAAATAATCAACAAATTTTCTGTATACTTATCTTACAAATTGTTTTTTGTTTCTTTTATGAAATGATAATACCAAACAATTGTTTTCATGAAATGATAGTTTAATTGGAGCACCTCAACCGATTGCATGGGTACCTGCTACCTCCTATAGGACATAGGTACTAGGTAACTCTATCCACCAAGACTTGGACATATAGGAAGAAATCACCTAAGTGTTTTTGCACTTTTGCTACTGCCAAGATTTGAATTGGAGACCAAATGGTTCTCAACCCACTTCATTGACCACTAGGCACACCCTTGGATGTTAAAGCATTTATGTTACAATTCCTTGTACTGGTTGAGAAAATATTATTCTTTGAGCCTTGAGGTTTTACAATTTCGACGTACTTTAGGTTCTGAATCCTTTCATAGTTGGGAAGAATTTATTTCTTATGCACTTTTTAATTGTCGATTTTGGCTGTACTTACAAAGCCTCATTAAAAAGTAAATCATCTTTATATTAAAAATTATGTTCTGAGACGTGAGTAATTTGGTCAATCAATTTCTTTTAGTTTTCTTGATCTCTAATTTTTAAGCTCAAAAAAACTTCCCAATAAAATAAAATACTATAAGAGAAACAGATTTTCTAATAACTTACAAACTGAATCAACCCTAGCAAGACCGCATGTTTTAATACTCTTGGTCTGGTTTTGGTATGACGAATCCAAAATTATTATGATTGGTTTGGTCTTGGTCTTAGACACAAAGTGAACACTGGTTTGGTCTTGGTCATAGACAGAAAGTGGACCTTGGTTTGATCTTGGCCTTAACTCGAAGTGGACCGTGTCAAATATGCACACCCATAAAGTAGGAAGAAAAATCAGTTATTTCATCCCCACGGAAAAGCTTATATCACGATCACTCTTTTTTTTATTTTTTATGACAAGGGAAACCCACAGCCGTTACCCTTTGGGTGCACACAGGGTAAAACCCCCGCTCCTATGCAATAGCTCGCAAACCACATAGGAGAGGTAACCCGCACTAGACAAGCCCGGTGCAACCAAGAATGCAAACCCCTATGATGTAAATCCCACCAATTTAATGTAACTAAATGAAAATTCATGTTCTTGGCTAGGTTGAAAGAAGCCTCATTTTGCACAAACTAGCAAACAAAGGCAGATAAGTAAACGCACTCTCAGTCTGCACATGCATTCACACGGAAGTTTATCTTTTTGAATCTGTTATATGCACAATGACATACAAAAAGTTGGTAGGGCTCTCCAAGAAAAACCAAAACTCAAGGTAAGATAAACAGCACTGAGAATAAAAGGGTAAGATAAACAACACTGAGAATAAATGGTTAAGATAAACAACACTGAGAACCACGTGTTCAATAAAGAGAAACACATATGATACCATCCTCAGAAAACCACAAAATGAGTTGTAATAAGTTTATGTATTAATTTTAGATTGTCTTCAGTATCGTAAATCACAAGTCGACATATTGGACAACATTTTAATCATCAAAAGAAAAGAAACAGAATAACCCAAACAATGCACTGGATGACATTTCAAGATTGAGACAAACCTTTTTCTTTTTGAACTTGAAGATTGAGACAGCTTATTTCAGTTTATATTTAACTAATCTAGGTAAAGCAAAAGGCAATACAATAGCAGAACCTACCATTGCAAGCTGTTCAGCCATATGGAGGTTGACTTCATCAAAACTGTAATTTCTTGTCTCATAATCCCTTCCTGGAAACCAGAAAGTTTTACGGAAATAGTTGTAAAGATATCTTTGTGGATCACTAATTAAAAATGGTAGAAGGCATACCAATGAGATTGATCACAACATTAGCTTTTGCCATCACTGCCTTAACTGAATTCTCATCCCGGGGATTGTATTTCATAGGAACAATCTAGGCAAAGTAAACAAAGAGAGGTAGTACCCCCATAAAAATGAGAATGCTTTCATAACTCATGTCTTTTGCTTAAGAGAAGCTCAAAGACATCAGAAATAACAATAAAACAGATCACAATAAAATGAAGTAAGTTTGACTACGGGAGCACAGCTGTTAACATACCTGTCCTAAGTCACCCATCAACTTAAGATGACGAGGAGAATCCTCAGATCCACGGAAAGGAACCAAGACTTGACTGCCCATTTTAGCTGAGATCCCCAAAAAACAGAAAACAAGTACCATTTACCTCAAGAATTCTTTAACTTTGTTGGTATAGTAAGTACAGGGAAAAGGAGAAGGTGATTAGAACGCTACCAAGCTGTTGCACAACATAACGCCCAAGAAATCCAGTAGCTCCAAAGACTGTAGCAACAATTCCACTGACAAACAACAGATTCAAAAACCATATAAATTCAACAAATACATTATTCAAATTGCACACATAAAAAAGAAACAAAAAATGAACAAAAGCTACGACTCATCATGTAGATATTCCAAAAAAAAAAAAGAGAACCAGAAGCTCCAGAACAACCAATAACCAAAAAGAACACAATTTTGAATTACACTCGCACAGTATTTTGATGAAGAATTACACTCACACAGTATAAAGAAACGAAAATGATATATCAAATTTAGTGGAACAGTATAAGATTAAACAACTATCACCCTACCCTCAATCCCAAACTACCCAAACTAGTTAGGCAGCTATATAAATTCTCTCTACTCATTTTGCTCTATTCAGGCCCATTTTATTCCAATTATTCAATGATTTGACTTCTAATATAAAGAGTTCTCTATATCTAGAGATCAAATCCCTACACTGGCAAATTCCAAACCTAATTGGAAAATGTACCAATTTAACCAAACCATTATCTCAACGAGTTGGGTACCATCTTACACGACTATGAAACAAGATTTTTAAGGGAAAAGAACAAATTTTGAAATAACCCATTTACCTAACGGATGATCTTCCACCAGTTCCCTTACGAATTAGAGGTCCCGCACCCCCGGTGGCAAGGTTAGATGCGTAGCGCGGAGTAAGATAACCATAGTCTGAAATAACAAAAACATAAGCAAAATAAGAACACAATCCGATACGAGATCACGACATTGTAGGGGGG